>JAAAKQ030158040.1:0-12794 GCA_010016005.3 Zanna intricata | reverse complement strand
TTTTTTTTTTGTTTCTGTACATCATTAAAATGCCTAGTTATAAACCAATCTTTGTGTCGCTGCATTCTGTTCTAGAATCTGTCTTTTTACTTGATTTTTTACAGATTATAAACAATTCCTGTTTCTCTGTATTTAACTCTTAATATATTTTACAAGAAGATTTTAATTTTTTCTCATAAGTATTAACAGAATACTCTGATCTGCAAATTCTACAAATGAAACTTTGCTTTTCCTAACATTCTCTATTTATTAGGGATAGAATTACGGAAGAATTAGAAGGACCAAATTTATCTAATAAAGCCTCAACTGTTATACCTGTAGTGCAGCCACATGACAAGAAACTTGAGTTTCTAGATACATCCATTAACAATACCCCACCAGATTACATAAAGAATAAACCAATCTCTAGGTACTATAGCATTCTAACCATAGACTTCTAGCAGGGTCAAACCTTCATCCTCAAAACAAAAATAAAAGCAAGAAGAATCCAGAATAACAAAAACAAACTGCGACAGAAAATACACAGTACTTTCAAGTTTCTCTCTTTTTCTGTTTAGCCTTTGGAACCACCGTAAGGTATTAAGTCAGAGGATGATGTGAATAAAGTGTAGTCTTGTACAATCTCAGGTCGACCACTCCTGAGAAGTGTGATTAATTGAAACCCAACCACCAAAGAACACCGGTATCCATGATCTAGTATTCAAATCCATATAAAAACCTTTACTAGGATTCATACATACATATCATCCTCATTTATCCTCTGAAGTAATACCTTATGATAGTTCCAGAAGCTAAACAGAAAAGAAAAGAAAAATACTTTCAAGTCTGAGCCAGAGTTCAATATCAAACAACCTCATCCAGAGGAAGACTCAAACTCTCTACAGACATCTAATCCCTTGGAAGATCAGGGTATTTTACGCAATTAGAAACAGGACAGATAATAAAATAAGTTGTCTTCAGTATGTGATAAAACAAATATAATGTTTACATTTTGAACTAGAATAAAGTGTGTTGAACCCCTCTGCTAGGATTCAGCAATGAATACAGATAGTCTTGGCTAAATCATGTTCAGGATGTCTTCACTGTATATTATGAATGTTATAATGTGCAGTATTTACCAATTGTTGCAATCTATGTAACAGTGTTATATATCCCACTGAAAGAGTTGTAATAAAACAATTAATTGCATTTATAATACTTGTTCATTATATTTTTTCTAAAAAAATTTATGTACGTGTAATAAATGTATAATATATAATCAAAATAAAATCGCACACAATAATTTAATTTAACCGATATATATGTTTGAAAAAAAAACTAATTCAGTCAGCAATAAATTTGTGGAAATTATTTCAGAGGAAAAGTAATTAAGAAATAAATAAGACTGCATCTTTTTTGTCATATAGTGCACATCCAGCTAACAGGAGAGTTTGTCCCATACTTTCTTCCTTCTTTTTTTCCTGCTTTTATAGCCTCATTGTACACTTCAGTCAGTTTTATGGGGGGGAGGGGTGGTCACTGGATCACTTGAGTTAGTTTTGAGGGAGGGTCTTTATTTCTTCTTTTTGAAGCGAGTTGTTTTTGCTTTCTTTTATGCCCGGTATTTTTTCATCCAGTTTGATCTTCTCTAGATTTCTTCATCTGAAAATATCCTTTTCTTGGTTGTGATTTTGTCTGCTTTTCATTTAAATTTTATGTCTTTGTTTTTCTGTACTTTTGTCTTTTCTGTTTTATTCTGCAAGTCTCCCAATGTAATACCTAATTCTTGAATGTCTTGTTTAATTTCTTCGCTACATATTAATTCAGCTTTTTGTTTCCAGAATTTTTCATCACTCTGGTTTCTGGCGTCCTCATGATGTGTCCAAAGAAAGAGATCCTCTTTTTACGTATTGTATTTATAACCAGTTATAATTCTTTATAAACAACCTTATTTGAGACTATCCACCACTGGCCATCTTTCTGATGGTTTTTGTTTATACATGTTCTTTCTATCCTTCTTTCTATTTTCAGGATTTTATCAATTCTGTTTTGTTGTGTTAGTTTAAAAAGAGTTTTGCTTCTGTATGTAATTATTGGTTGTATGGTGGCTTTGTAGTGTTTTAATTTGCCTCTCTATTAATGTTAATAGAGAGGCACTTTTTGTTAGATACGGACCATGTTAGTTTTTGAACTTTAGATAATTTGTTTGTTCTTTCTTCCCAGGCTAGTTTTTTGTCTAGGTTATATGTTATTATTTCACCCAAATACTTAAATTTTTCTACAATCTTTATGTTTTTTTTGTAACTGTTACGTGATTTATTACTAGGGAGTCTGTTGCCATTATTTCTGTTTTTTTCACAGGAGATCTTAAGTCCTATTTTTGTGCTATATTGTGAAGACTTACAATCTGTTATCTTCTTCTTGTATGTTATTAGCAAGCAATGCTACATCGTCAACAAATCCTATACAGTTCAGATTCAGGGGCTTTTTCTTAGTCCCAAGTTGTATGTCTTTGGGATTTTCTTTGTACCATTCTCTCATCAGATAGTCTATGGCACAGTTAAATAGAAGGAGAGAGAACCCATACCCCTGTCTTAGACCTGTTTTTACAGTAAGTGGCTCAGAAATCCTCTGAATTTTAGTTTGGATGTTGTATTGGTTATATCAATCTTATCATATTTACTAACATGGGATGCAGTCCAAAATGTTGTAATATTTTTAACGTGATAGTTCTGCGGATGCGGTCGTACGCCTTTTTAAAATCTACAAAGGTGATAATTTGTTGTTTCTGTTTCCTATAATAAGCCATAACCAGTTTTAGCGTTATTATCTGATCCGGACAACTTCTCTAGGGCCTAAAACCTCCCTGATATTCCTCTAGTTCTTGTTCAATTTGGTTTTTACACTGTTGTAGATTATTCTTGATAGAACTTTATATGTGCAGTCTAAGAGAAATATTCCTTATTAATTGTCTGGGTTGGATTTTCCCATCTTATTATGTAGTGGGTGGTTGATTGCTGTTGTCCAGTATTCTGATAGCTCTTCTTTGATACAAATTTTTACCAGAATTTAATGGAATGATATCTTGCCAGGCTGGCAATGATAAGGGGTTATTCATCATACAACCAAATTTGGTTGTAGATTTTACACAAAGTTTTCAAACCATTCCTTAAAAAAATATCATTCATTTATTCATGATAATCTACCTCTTCCTTTAAATGGAATAATTATTTTAGTGAATTTTCATTATAAATCCTACATTTGTTCCAGCATTAATCCCTAGAATTCTACCAAATTTAGTGTCTTCTTAATATTGTTTTATGCATTCAAGGTTTAGTGTTAATGTGTCCTTATGTTTCATCTATAAAAACATTTTTAATTTCTATTTTAACATTTTTCCAATGTTAAATCATGGAAACCAGTATTCTTTTCTGATGAATGTGCCATTTACCTTAGTAATAGATTTCATAACAAGTATTTTTGATGTAAAGAATCTCACCAGTTTATGAGGAAATCATAGACTCCCTACCAAATGTAATGAGAAAGAATGATACACACCTGCAAGGACATAATTTTTAAAGGCGGTGTTAACTACAGAATTTAATACCTTACATTCTTGAAAATTATTCTTTGTTCCTCAAAATTGATTGATTGGTATGGAATTAAATGACATTTTTTTATCAAGATGGAGCTCCAAGTTGTAATTCTATCAGAAAGGGTTTTTTTTTAATAAATATTTTGAAGGATAGTGGATTGTAGTGCTCCTAAATTCAGTGTCTGCTTAAAATCTGGACTTAACAACCTGTGATAACTTCCTTTGAAGCATAATCACAGAAAAAATCTTCCATTTGTGACTAAAGAATGTTGAGCTGAAAGGTGGCGTCAGAGATTGGTTTTTACAACTTAAATCCTTTAATATAAAAGAGAATGTCTAAACGCACTTGGCAATTTATAACACTGTGACTGGACAATAGAGAAGCACATAGAGATGCAATAAATAAAAGTAATAAATAATGTCAAAATATTCATGAAATGGTACTTAGTGGCTACTCTAAAGATTATTTAATTTCAATAAGATTACTTAATCACCTGAAGTAAGAAGCGTAAATTAATATTTTTTATTAATGCTTTTATTTGATATCATAAAACTAATGCGACTGAAAGCTTTATGTGTTAAGTTTTGAAAATTTGTTCTTCCAATATTTTGGTTTGGTTTGTCATTAATAACGTTGATTTTTAATTATGTATAAAATGATAATTAATAAAACTGTTACATCTGCATGCTATGAAATACAGCTAGCAATTTTACTTCATTTGCAAAATTGGCATGATATGGTTATGACTTTGCGTGTCCTGTTTCGATTAGATGATTTACAAAGTTCAATATTTGGGATTGTTGTATGAACTTGAATGAATTCCTTAAATTTATGGATCCGCGTCCAATTTGTTCAATATGGTATTTAATGTAATTATTGCAGTCTATTTCATAGTGTTATCGCGATCTGTTATAAAAAATCTGTTCAACGGCAATGTCAATATTCAACAAAAAAAATTACCAGTAAAAGGAATATTATTGTTTCTGAGAAACGTTTTGCTGCGCTTTAAAAGTACTTTTATGTGACAATTAAGCATTATGTATTTTATGATTATGTTAGAGATTTGATGCGAAGAAAATTAATTAAAATTTGGTCCTATCAGTAATGCTTTACAGATGCAATTAAAACATTTGTAATTTGTAAGAACACATAACTCCGTTTCTAGATGGCGTTGATCGTTGCCTGTTACATGAAGTGACGTCAAATCGTGACTAAATGTG
The DNA here is from genome assembly GCA_010016005.3 of Zanna intricata. NCBI lineage: Eukaryota > Metazoa > Arthropoda > Insecta > Hemiptera > Fulgoridae > Zanna > Zanna intricata. The sequence goes on along the minus strand of JAAAKQ030158040.1, from coordinate 7,999 downwards.
TATGTTTGTGAGTTTAGAATGAGCGTTGTCTTTTATTCGTGATTTTATATAATTATTAATTTCTTGTAAGTATAATGTGAAACTAACAGACCGTTTTTTATGTTTAATTTAAACGTGGGTAATTGTAATTTGAAATATTTGTTGCAAAAGTCTGTACATAACCTTAATATTTCGTGAAAATGTCAAAAGAAAAGGAGTTTTCCCTTGTGATGTTTTATTTGTTATTTTGTAATATTGTACACATTAGTACGTGTAATTCTGATATCAGAACTTTTTTCTGATTTGGGTTATTTCAGCTTTTCTTACTTTTCGATAAATGTTAAATTCTCCACATCAACTAAAACAAAAAAACACAATTGTTTAGAATGTTTTGTATCTAGTATAATATTGATTTTTTTTTTCAAATTAATATAAATATATTAATAGTAATGTCAAAATGTTTGACCTGCTTTTTGTATATACACAGTAATTAAGTAGCATATACATTTAATGTTCTGATTTATTCTGATACTACTATTAGGTTTTTTACCCTGTAGAAAGAATTTGATATTGTTTAATTTATTTGGGGTAAGTTAGTTATGTAATAATAGTACTCCCCATTTAATCTGTTTTTTTTTTTTTTTTTTTTTTTTTTTTTTATAAAGTTGCAAAAACTACAAGGATGTAAATGATAAAAAGTGAACAGTAGATTTGAAGAAGCCTAAGAAGTCACAAATTTTACTTCTTTTGCATAACACCATGTCATTTCTTCCTACGAATGTAATATTCAAATTTAAAGTTACATCTTCTCTGTATTCATCACAGATACTAATATGTGATATTAGACCTTAGTGGAAGCAACTTTGACTACTGTTACTTAAAACTGAAATTCTTTATATGTCTCATGCTTAAAAACATTGGGTTTAGTCCAGTGTTGTAAGAAACAACAATTCAAAATGAATTATTTTACAAAATACAATTTTAATTTACATAATTTAGCCCTTTCATTTAATAAAATTAAAACATTGGTAACCAATTCAGTTTTGCTCAGACTCATGGAAGGTAATTTTCCTTTTGGATTATGATAGTTATTGTATGCAATTTTCATGTATGTCCTTATTCAGAAATTATCAAATTCAATAAGTTCTTTACTGATGTCTGCGACAGTATTAGTAATGATTTTTTCCAAACAAGACCAATCTTAGATGGAATTATTGAAAAGATTCCTATCTTACTTTAAAAGCAGTAGTATTTGCTATGATTGTCTCTTATACTCGAGATTCATTTCTAGTCGTCTTGGATCTCCTTAACAAAGTCTGTGTTTATTATAAATAGCAATAATAATTCCCCTCTGGAAGAAAGGATTCTGAATTTATTAACATAATTTTAGACCAATTTCATTGTTAATTTTATTTGGGGTTTCCATTTTAATTTAACAAATTTTCAAAAGTTTTATTGCATCACTATTTTTAATTTTGATGATATTTGGTATATAATAACTGCACACCTTGTAGTGGGCAGATATATTTTTTAATTGTAAAAAAAAAATTTTTTTGAATATGATGAGCCTATTTTATAACTAATATAGTTAGTAGTGACTAGTATAATTGAGTATTATAGAGTATTTTCTAACTTGCCAAAAGGGAAAAACAGCCATTTTTATTACCTTTTCCACGAGTCCTTGATTTTTACTAGAATGTTGAGCACAGCTGAATGATGCCAGGCAAGAAGGTTTTGTCTTTGTAAGACAAGCTAACAAGAAGAAAATTAATGTTAAAAAAATGCTTATCTTATGTAACTTAAAATAATTGTACCGGGCCTTAAAAGAAAAACATAATTTAAAAATTGATTTTTCAAAATTTGAGCTGATTTAACACCTAAATTTTGTGTTCTTGCTATTGGGTCAGGAACTCACTCGTGTGTTTGTGTGTCACCCATCAAAATTAAAAACTTAATGCTATCTGATCTAAAAATGAAATTTGATTATAAAATTCTCCTTTCAACGATGGTATGTAATATAGAAAAATAAATGTGCGTGCTGTCACGTATGAAAAATATCCAGACATTATTGAAGTGGTCAGATTACTGAGAGAGTTGAGATGATTTCAATTTTTAAATTGTCTTTAAACAGTGGGTGTCTGTTGACTGTTGTGAACTAACTACTCAAATTCTTCCATTTCAAAAGTATTTGAAATGTTCCAAAAAATAAAGTAAAAACACTTTTACAAGTAAAACAATTTTTTTATTTTTCTGATGGCTCCTCAGCCTAGTATAAAAACAAAAAAATTGTCATAAATTTGTGCTATCATCAAGAAGATTTTGAAATTGCAGCTGAATGGAATTTTTTTGCCTCTATCTTGAGAAAGGACCATGTGATGGTATTAGTGGAACTATAAAAAGGACTGACTAAAGCAAGCCCTCAAAGGTAGTCAACAATCAAAATTGTTACTCCTCCTGAGATGTAAGATTATTGCATCGACAATATTAAAAATATAACATTTATTTTCTGCTCTAATAAAGATGTTCAAGAGACTGAAGAATACCTCAGTTCTCATAATCAGGTAATTGCAACAGTTCCAGAAATAAGAACCTGTCACAATTATGTTCCAACAAATCAGAAATGTATTCTAAAAGTCCTTGTCACCTCTAAATCAGAAAAATTTAGGTTAGTATCGGTACACAAGGACTGATTGCTTTATAGGTGTACCAAAGCCAAAACGTAAAAATTATGTCTGCTACATTTGTGATGACAAGTGGTGGTTAGGCTAAGTCATTGAAATCAAAGTACATGAAAATGAAGAGGAATATCAAATACACTTTTTCCATCTGCAGGGTCATGATACTTTCATTCAAGAAGTCATTGAGGGATAATCAAACATGGGTTCAACTGGAAAATGTTTAAAGATTCTCATGCCTTCAGAACTTTTTCTCTCAACTACTGGAAGAAGACACAACATTACACTAAAGATGAATGAAGAATCAGTTCTACTCAATAAAAAAAATGGCAGAAGCACTATGTTATGTTAGTTAAGTTTGTTATCAAAAAGTGCAAGATTTATTCATAACTTCCATTAGTAGAAGTAAAATAAGATAAAAGTGAATTGAACTTATTAATGTATTTTAATTGTTTATTATTTTGTAATTATTATTTATCATTCTGTAATTGAATAGTTATTATCAATTTATTCATTCTAATGAGTTAAGTTGGAATTTTTATTATCTGAAAAAAATTCATAACATCAGCATTTTTGGATATGTTGTTTACCCTTAGAAGGAACAGTGTTTTTAGCAATATTATTGGCTTCACCATTACCTGTCCAACCCCTTTAAATAACAAAATAAATTTCATATGTTTTAAAGTACCAAAAAATTTCTTTCTGTTGTAAAAGTTTCAGATTTTTTCTACCTGTCCCACATGAGGCTTTTGGGTCCCAAAAATGAGACATTTTGAAAATCTTACGATTTGGCGGCCATTTTTTTTTAATGAAAGACACTTGGTAACAGTTCAATTTTTTTTTTACAAGTACTGTTATTATCTAAAAGTTAAAAAGTAAAAAATGGCTGTTACCCTCAGCACTTCATTATTTATTTTGGTCCAATATTTGGAAAAAACAATTGTAAATGTAACTAAAAGTAAACATTACAAGATTTGGTTGTGTAACAAAATGAATTTTGAGTACACTAAGATGAAGTTCCGTCTTTACCCTTTCCAAAAAGCTCATTTTGACTCCCTGTATGATGTAAAATAAGAATGCTGTACAGCTCATGGAAAAAGTGATGAAAATTGCTGTTTTTACTTGTTGGTGAGTTAGAAAATAGTCTATTACTCAAGAAAAAACATTTTTTTTTTAAATATAAAAAATTATTTCTTGGTCGTTACAAGGCAGTAGTTATCGTATACCAAAATCAAAAATAGTGATGCATTGATCATTTGTTGAATTAAAATGGAATACCCCTTTTTGAAAGGGGTTATTGCTTTCTCAAAGTAATAAAATTTTTAAAAAAATATGCACATAGTGCTGTAATTTATTTTTGGTGTTAGTGTGGTATCAGAGGAGCTGCTTAAAGATTTTCTTTTAATAGAAACGTTGTTACTTTAAGCTTTTAAAAACTACTGATTAATGAAATAAAAATTGAAGTTTCTTTGTTTTTATTTAAGTTGTACAAATAATGTATGAATAATTTATATTAGTTATTTATGTAATAATATGTGCCCAACAACTTCAAATTTTTCTCCATATAATGTATTGGTATTAATGTGATCGATCACATTAGAAATGTAATTTGTAATTGTTTAAATGATCTGATAATTATGTAATCGCCTGATAAAATTAAAATATTTGTTAACTTGAAGTCACATTTGTTTTACTAATAAATCACACAATTACTGAACTTTCAAACTCATATGGTATTTTTTCTTAAAAAAGTTCACTTCCGTCAATTATGAATTTTATTATTTTTTTTTTTTTTTTTAGTATTAATCAATAAAAAGAGGATTGTCTCAGTTTTACTCAATGGATGGTATATTTTTAAATGTTTACTTATGTTTCATCAAGTGGAGGAATTTTAATCATTCTTTTTTACTTAATAGAAAATTTCTGTCATGTTTCCATTATAACTTTGTTACTGATAAGTGTTATTATTTAAGTGAAAAATTAAATTGTATTTATAGATAATTAGAATAGCTTTTTTTATCATCATAGTTTAGTAATGGAGTTTACTGTAATTGTATACAGTCTTATATTAAAAATATTTTTACATTAAAACTCAGGGAATTAAGTGCAAAACTTGGATTAATTAAGTAAAAAAATAATTAATATTTTTGCTGTCAAAAAGCGTTTGTTGGTAGCTAATGATCTGTTTATGGTATTTACTGCACTCCTGTTTTTATTAAGATGCAGATTTATTGTCTTTTTTTTTTACTAGCAAACCGCTATTTTATATACTGGATTAAAATTTATTTTGACTGAACACCAAATTAAGACAAAAAACTGATTACATTCAGAAGTGTCATAAAAATATGTAACCTAAAAAATTTGAAAGAAGTTTTATTCTACCAGTAATAGATTATTCTTTTTATAAATGAATTGTAATTTTTGTAAGTATATAGATATATATATATATATTTATTTTTTTTTTCACATAGTTCTTTTCTAATTTTGGTGTATCTAAAGAAGTGAATATTTTATACTGTAATAAAATATGAAGACTAGTGCAAAATTTTGCATTATATAGATTATGTATGGAATGGAGTGGGTAGATTAAGAACATGTCAAAAATATAGATTAAGAAAAGGATGTTAAACATATTTTGAGGCTAACCATTCATTCAGTAGTAGTTAAAAAAGTGTTGCAGAGTCCTAAAGTATTATCTTTCATTTGTTACAATTTCGATTTTTACAGCATTATTTGTACTTTTTTAAAGCATTATGAAAGGCTGTAGTTCAATGTTTGCTGGGGCAGTTAAAAAGTTTCATTGAATGTGATGAAATACAAAAAACACCAAAATAATATTATTTTAAATTAGGTTGAGATCTTTTATTAATTATTAATAGTTGTGAATTTCTCTTTTATCTGTTTAGCCTCCGGAACTACCGTAAGGTATTACTTCAGAGGGTGAATGAGGATGATGTGTATGAATGTGAATGGAGTGTAGGATAGTTGTGAATTTGGCAATAATTATAATACCTATTTTACGTGACATTTATAATTAACATACAAGCATATAACATAGAAAAATTTTATAAAGTTTTAAGACATTATTTATCTCAGTGATGTCATTGTTCATTAAACAAGAATTCTTTTTTCATTATAATGTTTTTATATATTTTCTGGCTTACCATTAATATATTTACTTGAAGATCCTTAGGTTCTTCAAAGGTCGGTAGGCAACATGTCAAAAGTTTGTACAAGATTTAAATACTGACTTAAGATAAAATATATACAGTAACTATAAAATAATTTAAAAAATATTTGAGAATACAAAACATTTCAAAGTATATTATTTTATGAATAAAAGTGATGAAAAACCAAGTAAGTTGCAAGGTCACTAACCGCAGCACAGTACATTAACCCAATAAAAATTTTCACTGGTAAAATTAGTTCTGTTTTTGGCGAAAAAATGTCAAAAGATACTTTTTTAAAATAATCAGAAAAATCAATTTTTCTGTTGCTTAGATTAATTTTATAGTATAATACAAATTTAATAGTTTCAATTTTATAGTTTAATAGCTGTATAACAGGAGAGTTTTTCTGAAAGCAGGAGTTCTGTGCAGTGGAAACGAAAATTCATCCCTGTGGTGGGTGTTGTAATTGTGATTTCTGATAAAGATATAAATTTAGGTTAATTGAACTTTTAAAGTATAATTATATTTTATAATCTTACAGTAATATTATATAATCTTCAACAATTATTGTGAAAAATCAAAGCAATCATTATGCACTTCCTAGCATTATCAAGCACTAAGTATCACCAGTTGATAGATTTACACCACCCTGCATTTATTTTTTTTTCAAATGATGTTTTTATAAAATTAGGTGTTTTTAATAGTATCTGTAATGCTGATTTCAAATATGTAGCTAGATTTTTCTACCATGTCAGGATTTTTTACAATTTAATTTTAAAAATATAAGAAATTTCATTTATTTTGAATAGTTTTCCAGGGAGTCAAAGGTATTTTCGATTATGATAAATTATTTTGTAGATTTTTGTTCATGGTCTTGGCCTTAAAATACTACTTTCTACCACAAAAACTGTAAATATGTAAATATCTTGATCATTCAACTAAAAGAATTAGGAGAATTAAAAATTTTTAAGTTCTTACACGGTTTAATACGTACAAAATGAAACCAAATTGACAACCACGGCTATACTTTACAATAAATCTTGGATTAACATAGTAAAATTGATCAATTAATAAAAAAATTACTTTAAAAAAGTCCAAAAAATGTTCAAAATATATGTCCATTGATACTTTTTGCTCAAAGTTTAAGTTTTTTCTTTGCAGGTGGATTGAAATTTCGTTTTTTTGACTTCCTGGCACTGCCTACACTTTTGCAGTCATGTTTTAACATGTAACAGTAGTCGGCCATCATATTCCTGTTCCACCTTCCTTGGTACCTTTTTTCCATGTCCTTAATATCTTGGTGAAACCTTTCCCCATGTTCTTCGCTTACATCTCCAAGATTTTCAGAGAAGAAATCGATGTGAGAGTGAAGGAAATGTATTTTTATGCACATATTGCACCCCAGCTTCTTGAAATTGGTTAACATTTTCTTTACAATTTTTCTGTATTCAGGTTCCTTGTTATCTCCCAAGAACTTTTCTACAACTTCCTTAAACGATATCCAAGTATTCTTCTCTGTAGCAGTCATCGTTTTCTCAAAATCATTGTCCTTCATTAGTTTTCTAATTTGCGGACCTACAAAAGTGCCTTCTTTCAATTTCTCACTAGATATCTTTGGGAACTTTTCAGTAAGATATTGAAAGCAGTCTCCCTCTTTTGAAAGAGCTTTGGTGAACTGTTTCATTAAACTTAATTTGATGTATAGAGGCGGAAGTAATACATCCTCCCTTTGTATAAGGCATTCATTGACAAAATTCTTTGGGCCAATTGTTAAATTTTGTCTAGCAGGTAAGGTAGTGGTCGTCCATGCTTGTCTTTAGCTCGGCTGTCCCACTCACAGATAAAACATGGCATTTTGGTGTAGCCACCCTGTTGTCCAAGTGCCATTCCAATCACTTTCAAATCACTGCATACTTTCCAACAGTGTTTTTTATGTTGCACATACTCCAGAAGTGAGGTTTTCGTAAGTTTCCTTAAGATGTACTGAATGGGCTATTGGAATGGACCTGTGAAAGTTTCCATTGTGCAATAGGACTCCTTTAAGATTTCTTTTAGACTAGTCTATAAACAACCTCCAGTCCTGCGGTTTATATGAAATACCAAAAAATTCCATCATACTCTCAATGTTACTACAGTAAACCATTGAGCCTTTCTCTTCAAAATAAGGCAGAAGAA
>JAAAKQ030158039.1:8037-30764 GCA_010016005.3 Zanna intricata | reverse complement strand
TACGATTGCGATTCGTAAGGTGTCGCAACATCACCGAGTGTATGTGTAAGAAGAAGTAGTGTAGAATGTTGTTGTGGACTTGTATGTGTTGTTAGTTGTGTAGTGTTCTTGGTGTAGAGAATTTGTATAGTGTAAAGTGTTCTGCAGCTCAATGTGTAGTGAGAAGAAAAGCTGCAGAGGCTAGGGCCGTGGGGACACCAACCCCCAAAGTCTTAAAGAATAAGACTCCCCGTCGGGGAATTTAATTTCATGCATCATTCACCCATTCATTCTATAAACTCAAGTTCAAGCATGCGTAATCAGATAACAAGATTGATGAAGTCCAGTAAACTTTCTCAATAACAATATTGGCCCTTTCAATGCCTGGAATTTGTATGTGGTTAGGAAGCCATCAAAGACTTATATGTTTATTGAAGCTGCTAACAGAGACAGATCTATGGAAGTCTACAATGAACTATTAGATACAAGATAAATATATCATCGTTAAACTAGTTCATGCTTACACATTATGTACTAAATCCCACCCAACAAGGACATTCTCGATCAACCCAAAGGAACACAAAAAGCTTGAAAGACACTGCTCAGATACATCAGTGTAATTCATTATGTTTGGGTTTATCTGATGAAGTTCGCAAAATTCTTATTGTACTAAAGGCGGTGATGATTTTCTTTTTGTTATAGCTGTTTAACTAAAGTAATTAACCAAAGGCCAAACTCCATGGTAAAGTGGTAGCATCTTCATCTAGAAGGCATCGGTTTGAATCCAGCCAGGCATGGCCTTTTTCATACACTACAAAATTTCCACATTTCCATATTCTTGCATACGAGCTTTCCATAAGCTTCTGTAATAAATTAACACATCAAGGAAGAAAGTGTAGGAGTGACCGAGATAAAAATGTATGCTGAAGGATGGCATATACAGCAGTTAGTTCAAACCCCAGAATAAAAAACATATGCTCAGCTCAAACACTCAATGAGATTGCTACGTAAAAATGTTCCATGGAAGTCATTAAGCCTATTCCTGCAAATATCATTAGAAGATCCTGAGGTGATCCTGATTATGCTTCAATATAGTTCAATTTTTGCTGATCCTAAAACTGCTAGATAGAAGGATCATTATATTCTGCTAAAATGGTTAGTACTGAGCTGAACAGAATGTATCAGTAAAAGTTAAAAAAAGTTCATAAGACAGGATTCAGTATCTTTCGTGCTTACATCTGATGGGGAAAAAATCACTCAAACATAAACCCATTCACTAAAAATTTAAATATATATGTTCTCTGATTATTAAAAAAAACTACTACGGTCTAGCACAATTATTCAGTCTCGCATCATCTTTGAATGATGACAAATAGTCTTTGTTTATCCCAAAGATATCTTCTTCAGCAAAAGAATTTTTCAAACTGGATCCATAGTATTCAAGATTTGTGGTACTGATTTGCAAATTAATGATACAGATATGGTTAAGCCGATCAAGAATATATTAAATTAGCATTAATGTTAAGTTCAACTTATTCAAATAACATATTTTAAACTGAAAGAAGTACATTTACAGAGTAAATTATAAACAGACATGTAGACCAAAAGCACATTTAATCTGCTTTAATAAAACAGCATCAACAAAAGCATTACATTCTAACCTGTAACGCTGATAATCCTCATCATCTTTATCAGGATTCGACAATTGATTGGGGCAAGCTTTATTTCCCAACAAGCTCAAATACCGCAAATTTGGTAAATTGTTTTCAAGTTTTCTCATAAGCATGTCCAAATCCGTGATCTTAAATGAAGAAAAAAATAATAGTTTAAAATATATATTAACAAATTATTCTAAAACAATGAAAATAATATATTATAATATACACAGTGAACACTATTGTACAACTGCTTAGTACATTATAAGCTGTTTCAACAGTTTTTAATTAACCAATTTATAGACTAATAAAGAAAACAAAAAATGCTGTATTGTTACTAGCACTAAATAGTTCTATGGTTATATAGCTAGACAAATACCATAGCTACAGATTCTATACTTCTCTACACTTAACACTGGTTATAAAAAAATGTTTCTGAACAAAACAAAAAAAATCAACTTTATTTAATGTGCAATGTTAATAATAAAAGTAGAGCAAAATAAAAGAAGTTTTAAAAATAAAAAAGTAGATATAGTCATCACCTGAAACATGACAAACAAGTAAATTATCATAATTTTAGTAAAAGGCTCTACAAAGCTAGGAATCCAGAAGTATATGAAAAATTCAGATACATTTCACAAATGAATTTTGTTTCTTAATATGAATACATTTTTAAAACTAAAGCTGTTTCTGAATTATTTTTTCCTAAATAAAATAATATAGTTTTTTCATCTTCCTAAAAAAAATTATTAACCAAAACAACACAAATCAAATACACTGTTTGACCACTTACATAATAATCTCTTAACTCTAATCTTTTTGCAAACAGCAGTAATGCTCATCCGCAGCACATTAACTGTTACGTAAAACCTCTAAAATCCTTCTACTGAAGAATAGCAAAATCCCCAAAAAACAGATAATTCATGTATGGAAATTACAAAATTTATAAACTATTTAACAGGATTTACTTTATGCAAGAAAATTTGAAGGGGGATTCTTTTAATTAGAATGCAATTAAAATTCATAGTAGAGGCTACTTTAAAATAAAGTTGTCATTTTCCCTAATTTCGAGCCTAATGTATGAAATACATACATAAAAAAAAAAGTGTTAATTAAGACTACAACTTAGGTTGTGCCTTAAAAAAATCTTATTTAAAATCTTTACAGAATTATGTATAACTACACCATCTGGAACCAAAGTGTAATATTTAACATATTTAAAAAAATAAATAGTCATATGACATATGTTTTAATGTTAGACGAACCTCTATGTAATGAACCTTGATTTTTTAGATATTTTAATACACCCTGACATTTTAATTAAACTACGAATAAATTTACCTCTATTTAACATATTCATAACTCTATAACAAAATGGTGACATACTGCATACTAACATATAGTAATTTTTACAAATTGTTTTTAAAAATAATGACATTAAATTTAGCATTTCAAATATCTCTGTGAGTTTAACGTAATTATGCTTTTGAGTTTTGTACCTAAATTTTTCCTGTATACAACCACAACATATTCTTGACAATAGTCAAGAATGACAGGTTATATTTATTGAACTGGCAAAGCAAAAATTCCCAAGCATCTCTTATAAACCATTAACAAAAAAATCTAACAAAAGATTTAAACACGTGTTCTGCAGTTACTAACCCAGAACACTAAGATTTCTATACAAACTTTTATTGATTTATCTAAGCAGGACATTTATCTACAATACATAGATATAACAAATAGAATTCTTAGGAAACATTAAATACATGCTCCCTCTATTGTTCAGTGCTTACATACAGTTCAGCAATAATTTTTCTTGGGATTAATTCAGTTGGTCTCTGTCTTTGGATTATGTTACAGGCATTATACAGTACCATACTGTACTGTTTCTTTAGTGTGCCACATACAATGTCAAAACAACAGTGCCTTAGTGTTTCAGAAAAAATTAGCTTACACAAAGTTGACAAAGGTGTTAGAAAAAAGATATCATACAAAAATTTTGAATCCCACCAAGTTCACTGACAATTTTTAAAAATCGGAACATGATACAAGAACTAGACCAACAGAAAATTGTAGCAGGAGAAAAATTAAGAGGTAGTACATACGATAATACAGACAAAGCTATTTTAAAATGGATGATAGTGATGCACAAAAAAGCATCCGTTATCCAGGACATTAATTAAAGAAACAGCCCTAGAATTTGGAGCCATATTAGGACACAACGATTTTCAGGCCAGCAATGGGTGGTTAGAGAAGTTTAAAAATGACATTGTGTTATTCATAAGTAATTAAAGTTATTCATAAAGAAAAAATGCCAGATTAAGTGACTGAGAAACTTGGAAGCAGACTGTTGAAACCGATTTTAGAAGAATATCTGTGAAAAGACATTTTCAACACAGACGAGACTGATCTGTTTTTCAAATGTTTATTCAACAAAACATTAACTTTTAAAAATGATCTGTTGCTTTGGTGGTAAACAAAGTAAACTAAGAACTATAGTTTTTTTTTTTTTTTTAACTTCCGAAACCACCATTAGGTATTACATCAGAGGATGAAATGAATGATTAGTAGCGCGTGTGAAAAATGCCATGCCAGACTGGGATTTGAACCCGGGACCTCCCGATAAAAGACCAAGATGCTACCACTCACACCACGGAAGTCGGCAAGAACTAGAGTATTAGTGGCTGCAAACATGCTAGTGACAGAAAGACTTTAAATGTTGGTAATCAGCAAAAGTAAAACTCCACATTGTTTTCAAGGAGTTAAATCTCTAGCGGTAGACTACATATTTAACAAAAAGGCATGAATGATTAGATATTTTTACAGATTGCTTAAAAAACTGGACAAACAGATTACCAGACAAAAAAGAAAAATTGTAATATTTATTGATAATTGTATGGCACAACCTCAAGAGATTTTGTATTAAAGAACGTAAAAGTCGTACTTTTCCCACCAAATTTAGTATCAATTATACAACCAATGGATCAGGGGGTGATTAAAAAATCTTAAATTGCATGGCTGAAAAAGAATCCTGAAAAAATTGTAACCATCGTAGAGAACAAGATGGTCCCTCTTAATATTGTTGATTTCCAGGAACGCATTTCTGAAAAAAAAATACAGACCAATGATGTGAGTGATGAAATAATATCCCATTGTTTTTGTAAAGCTGGTTTCAGTACCACCATGATAGAATGGAATGAAGATGATATGACACTAGTACAGTTAAAGTCACTGGAATTTCCTCCAAACAATTGAAAATGTCCATAACGAAATTACACTGAAAGATTTCATCACTGTTGATGTACAGGTTATCATTTCTGATTTTTCAGACAATGATGACATACTTCACAGTGTCAGTAAGTCGTCTGAACCGATAAAAGAAGAAGATGATGAAAATAACGAAAACCAGCAAGAGGAGAGAAAAACTATAGATGATAAGGTTTTACAGTCACTTGATAAAACAATTAGGTTTGGACTACAGCTCGGGGATGAAGAACCTACCAGTATTTTTGGGTATTTAAACAAATGTGAACCGTTTTTTGAACGTAGTACCTTATTCAAACACAGAAAACAACAGAAAATTACTCACTTTTTCAAGTAATAAATTAATACTGTATTAAAAATTATATACTATAAATATTACCTGCCAATATCTATCAAAAACTAAAGAATGCATTAGGATTAGTGTTCTTTTAATCGATTTAGTGTACTGTTTTTGTGTTATTGTTTTGAAACAATTATGTACTAGAAATAAAAATATAGTGTGTTAACCTACAACTGATTACAAGTTTTAAATACAGCCTACAACCATTCTAGGTAGAGATAAATACTTAACTGAGATATATACTTTCTATCCAGTACTACTTATACAGTAATACATTAATATGTAATGCGCGACATAAAAAAATACATTTACATTTGTTTTCTTTTGCGTTATTAAGAAAAATAACTGTACTTAACTTTAATTCATTAACAGAATAAAATTTTCATAATAAAAATTAGATTGGGAATTCTTACAACACCTAATGAAAATCTCTAACATATATTTTCCCAGTATTCTTGATTTTGTTATATAGACATTCGACTGTATTAACCAAAATAAAAAAAAAAACCTTGAATTAAAAAACTGGCATAAGAATTCAAGATAAACCAATAACACGAGACATTCAAGATCCAATTTTCTGCAATTTTTGGAAAACGAAACACACTGCAAATAGTATATTTACCAGAGATATGTTTGATAAGAAAAGAATTCAGTGTATTAAGAAAAGTAGTGTTTCTTCAAGGTAATACTCACCAGCATAATCATCATAAATAAAACAACTGAAAACTTATGTAGGAAAATTCTATTGCATTAATTTTGAACTCAGATCTGATCCTTAGACTTTGTAAACTTCTGACTACCATAAGCAGTTATAAAAGTTATAAATGCTATTATAAAAGACTAGTAGACAAATGGGAAAAGTGAAATGCAATTTAAATTAATTTGTATAGCATAACTATTTAATTTATATATTCTGGATTATTGAATTATGTTAATGTGTGATATGATTTTGTGTATTTCATTCATATTAGTTAAAACAATATAGTAGACCTTTTTTCTTTTATTTCTGACTCTATTAACTAACAATTAAAGCAGAAAATATGAAATGTCCTAAATACATTGTTAAAATTTTATACTTTCATTTCTTAACAATTATTTGCATATTGAGATATGTGATCAATGATAAGAAGACCTCTATAATTCTTGGAGAATCATTAATATTTAGCCAAAGAACAACAAATTGCTAATAATCAATACATGCTGATAATAATGACTTTGTAGAGATTAGTATACACAAGAAATATCAAATGTGTGTATGAATTAGTTCATATCTTATTAATATAATGGTGTATGTAAATAAAATATGTGCTGCAACAGAAATTTCCTCCAGAGTAAAACAGCCGACTAAACACCACAACTTAAGTTATCAGATATGGATTTTGTACGTAAATCAAGTAAAATTTTTAAAATCAGTTTCAAATAAATAATTGAACTGGAATCAATTTTCACGGGGTCATAATAAAGCTTTTTTAGAATTTTTCATAATATAACATTTCTAATGTAGTATTACTGTTTTTTAAACTTGGACATTTTTTTTTAATTATGCATAACTTGATTATTAAAAAAATCAAAAATAAGAAGCACTTGATACACATCAAGCTATATTCAGTTTAGCTTATACATATATCTGATTCTTTTGCAATATGTCTCAATTAATAAAACTTTCAAGATTTATTAGAGAAATGTGGTAGCAGTAATATTTCTCAGTAGAGTTTTACATTAATCATTAGGACAACTTCTGTTTTCCAAAACATGTAAATTAATCTAAGTATGATAAAATTACTTTCTGTTAGAAAAAAAAAGTAAGTAAATAAACAAATCTTACATTATTTTTATTTAATGAAAGAGTACGTAAATTTTCATTTCTAGGAAAAGTAATAGAATCTGTTAATTGATTGTTATCGAGAACTAGTTCATTTAAATGTGGAAAGTTGCTAAGCTCCTGAAGAGAGGTCAAACAATTGTAACTGAGATCCAAACTCTGAACCCTACTGCCATACAACTTGGATAACACAGGAGGAATTTTTCTAACATCCTGTCCAATGTAAGAGAGCTAAAACAAAAATTAAAGTGTATTAATTAACATGTAAATCCACAAAATAATAAAGTTAATAAATAATAAATCCACAAAACATAAAGTTAAAAAAAAAATGATAAATTACATAATTAACTTATAAACTAACACTTTTCAAAATACAAAAGTTTTGGTACCACAATTGTTGGCATTTTTACAAAAACTCTAATACATTTGGCAAATACTACATAGGAAATACAGGATCCTTAGTTTACTCAGTAAATATGTGACAGAAATCAGAGCATTAAATGAAACTCTATATCAAACCGCTAATATTAAAAGTAATGAAGTTCTTCTTTTCATTTGACTGCAAAATTAAACTCAAACAATATAAAAATAGTTTCAAAATGTTCTTGAAATATCTTATAAGTATACTCCTCTAACCAAAGTAATGAAAAACTTCATAAAAACAGATTTGGAGATTTTGGGCTTTCATAGTTAAGAAAAATTAATGATTATTCAATTTCTAACATCTAAAATAAAACACCTTCAATAAAATTTAAGTTTTAATCTGAAATTATTTTTACCATTCAAACTCACAGAGATAAAAAGTAAATAAAAATAATAGTAAATAAAAATTTAAACCAATTATTAATTATCTCAAAAAATTATTAAGATTTCTTTTAAAAATGAATGCCCATAACTTCAACTACTGAAAGGAAGATCGTAGTATGCATTCCAGGAGTTATACCCACTACACCTTTTCAATTTTAATCTACAGAAGCAATTTTAACTAACAAGAGCGTGCAGTTAGCTTATAATAGAGATTATTGAAACCCTTCTACAGGATGGTAAAAGTAGTGATCTCTCCTATAAATCCAGGTTTTTTTAACAATTCAAGTAGCTTATTCGTATTCCAAATAAAAAATCATATGCATGCATTAGTAAATATGTAAAAATAAAACTGACATGGAGATCAAACGTGAGATTGTTGTTTTATTATGAGATGGGAATTCTACCACTAAGTTGCTTCCACAGTTGTCACTGCAGATACACAAATAAGCTACTTAAACCACTCAAAAATCTAACACCCAGCAATAAGGCATCAATAAACTCCATTGTAAGCTGGCCAAATGCCCTTGTAAGTGCAGACTACAGAATGAAAAATATAGTTAAAAACTTTAGAAAAACCCACAATAAAAAAAAATTAAGAAATGTGAAATAATTACATAACTGTATTTTTACCTTATAATCCTTAGTCACATTATGATAATAAAATTTATACTTTTTATTAATTGTCGTGCACGACTATGATGATAACTAAAGCTTATCTATGCAGTCTACAGGTAAATTTCCAGGAAAATTTTAAAAATATTCATGAACAAAAAAATTTGAGAAAAAAGATAAGAGAAATATTTTACAAATAGTTGCAAAAGAATAAATTAAAAATGAAGTAATACTAATAAAGTAAGTAAAACAATAGTAAAAAAAAAAAGCACATAATGTGAAAATACTCCCAACAAAGCACAAAAATGTACCCAAATAGCTGGTTTATATTTCCCACAAAATAATCAAGAAAAGGAAATGCTAACTGTTAGTTAAAAATTAAAGATCAGGAAACCAATAAAAACGATTTTACAAGTATGCAAGATTGGAAACAACTAACTGGTCAAACAAAAGTATTCAATTTAAAAGAGGAAAAAATAGGAACAGATAATTGGAA
This sequence comes from Zanna intricata, assembly GCA_010016005.3. NCBI lineage: Eukaryota > Metazoa > Arthropoda > Insecta > Hemiptera > Fulgoridae > Zanna > Zanna intricata. The sequence continues at coordinate 21,786 of JAAAKQ030158039.1, read as the reverse complement.
AGGGCAAATTTCTAAATTAATAACTTCTCAAAAATATGTGAGCATAAAGAAATTACACTCTATATATATATATTATTACTTAGAAGTACAACATACCTGGGACCATGTTCCCAAATCACTATTTATATTTACTCTATAACAAATGTGAGTTAAAATTTTCTCTTTGATCTTTGCAGCACAAGTTAAACGTAATGGTGATATAGGTGATATAAATTGAGTTCTAACAGTATTTTTATTATGAATAACTTCAACAGCTTGTGTATATTTAAAAATACATGTAAAAATCTCTTTTACAGGCATAATTAATGTATAATTCATGTTCTCTTAAATAATTTATTTCCAGAAACCACTTTTAATTAAAAATCATTTTTCCTGATAGTTTTTAAAACGCTCAAAAATCAATAGCCAAATAATTAGTCATAAATTAACAAATATTAATCTGTGTATTAAATACATAGTCCTACATTAACATTTATTCCCTTATTATTATCCAATAGCACACATTTACTATCAAATTCAACAAGATGTTTTTAATGAAAGGATCTGTACAATCTTAATCCTTTAGATACTATAATCTACGTCATTTTAATAAGTTAATAAAATGCAATTAAACAGATTACAACAAATCTTAAAGTTAATTTGGTTTCATTTCATTGAAATAGCTTTAAAAACAAGCACAATAATTTACTCATTTATTAATAATAGGTCTTTTTCCAGTTATTTCATTAATTTTGCCATCTAAGAAATGAATTTTTTACTGTGTAAAATTCCAAGCCCAAACTGGATTCAAACCCAAATACCAACACACAAGTAAATATTTTGAATTTTATTGAACCGACATACTTTCTTTGTCTGTTTAGCCTCCGGAACTACCGTAAGGTATTTACTGAACCGACATACTACTCACTACTAACATTACAAAACTGGTTTTGAAGTTTTAACAACACCAAAACCTTTCACAGTTTACCATTTTAGAAAAAGTATTAGACATTAATTTTATTAATTTAGATAAAATGATAAAAAGAGAATAAATATGAATTAATTCTCATCATAAGTTCAAAACATCATAAAATTTATGAAATAAGATAAACTATACACTTGAAAAACAATATAAGAACAAATAGAAACTATGCTTTACTATTACAAATCTACTACTCCTACACATCTTGCATAACTAAAATACAGCAGCTAAAGGAAAACATAAAAGTGAAGCCAAACAAGAGAAAACGGTAGGGAGGAAAACAGGTTATATTATATCATATTACTTAAAAAAAAACTTGCATAACCAAAATAGCTCTCAATTTTCTCTTTATTAACATAAAAAATAGTTTTTCTTAATAACAATACAATAAGGTATTTTTCTTCATTAAAATAAAAATGTTTCAGTAGTGCATTGACTTTTTTGCAATTTTGTAATTTGAAAATTATTTACAATACACAGTAGTTTTGATGAAATAATATATCTGTAATTTTTTTTTTTAATTTATTTCTTCTGATTAATATTTTAAAAATACACTAATCCAAAAAAAAACACACAGGAACATTTGTTTTAAACCTACTACAATTAAAGATATATACTTAAAATATATACTAAAAATTTTTGGTTTGGGTTAGTTTAATAAAAGTAAAATTTTTAAGTGGCTTAAATTTCATAAATTTTAAGTGTTTTAACAATTTAATAATGTAATTATACCAGACCTAAAAACCTTTATTGCAATTATTTATTGATATTAATGTAGTATCTGAATAGAAATTGAGATATAACTTTCCTCAAGTATAGGACATATCAAGTATAGGATACAAGACCTTTCCTCAAGTCAAATTAAACAAACTAAAAATTTTCCTATTCACTTACCTAAACTGACATTCAACATCCTTACAATAGAAGCATTCAACAATAGAAGCAAAAATATGAGAAAAATCCCTTAATACCCAAAACCAGAAAAACAGTGTTTCTAAAACTATATTTTTTTTTTTTTTTTTCATACCTGCAATATCAGACATCTACAATTTTTGGTCAGAACGATTATTATAGTATACAATACTGTAGACTAGCATAGAAAGACTATTGTAAAAAAAAAATATTATAATTCATTATTATAACGTAAATTTTTTCTAACATTTATTTAAAAAAGAAAACCAACTTAATTTTTATTAACCTTTTATTAAATTATTTCATTAACCATTAAACTATATTATAAATAGATTTCTCAACTAGTCTATTAAGTCCTTTTAAATGAATAATCACATACATTAGAATCAGCAATAGAATCAAGTATAATTATTAACCAATGATCGGTACTCATAGTTTTAAGTTTTCACTTCTGCTGGCCAGTCCTGCAACTGGCTTTTTTTTTTTTTTGTTACGCAATATGTTATCCAATATTTTCAGAATAAAGAAGCTTTTGATTAAAACATATTTGTGATTTGTGCAATCAAAATACTATTCGCAAAATCTATCTCTGTAATGAAGCAAGTCTTAAAGAAGAAAAAGAACCTACTGCTAAGATAGCTGAAATTGTCCATACTGAGGCAAATAAATTTTTTAAAAATAAATAGATAAAACAATTTTTAAATCAATTTAAATTCCAGAAAATTTTTTGAAATGCAACTACTTTTTCTTTTATTATATCTGCCAAGCAGAGTCAAAATGCAAACATCTTTAACACTCTTTGATTTTGAATATATGGTGTGTGCCTCCATGTGGTTTGACTAGATAATCAGTTTAAAATAAATGCATAGATTAAAAAGGAATTAGTTAAGTGTAGAGAGATGTTTGATAGAAAAGGAACAAAACCTAGGAAACCATGGAAAGCAAGTGTAGAAATAATGTTAGAATAAAAAAATGTTATGAAGGCAAAAATTATAGATATTTAATAAATAAAAGTAATGAAAAATGAAAACTAGCAAAGGGAAACTGATTGAAGGATGTAATTGAAATAAGAAAAACATATTTATAAAGGTTGGCATAGCATAAAGAGAAATAAGAGAAACTTAGAGAAGGTGAACACAAAACATACTAACCGGCCTCTGTGGCACGAGTGGTAGTGTCTCAGCCTTTCATACAGAGGTCCCGGGTTCGAATCCGTCGACATGGCATTTCACATGCTACAAATCATCCACATCTCATCTTGAAGTAATACCTAACAGTGGTCCCAGAGGTTAAAAAGAAAAAAATATCAGAAATAAGGGATGGAAATCTACATTACTGAAAGAAGAAAAAGCTGTTGATGGAAGGTGGTAGTTAAATGAAGTTGAAACTTATCAGTTAAGTTTGAAAAAACTGATAATAATTCTACAGATAAATATAACAGCACAAAAAACTTAAACAAGAATAAAACAGTAGGAAACAGTTTTTGATTTAGCATTGAATTACTATGCCATCTATAAGAAGAATGCCCAGAATAAGTTTTACATATATACAACTGTACATTTTCTACACAGTACTTTTATATTCTGAAAAACATACATAATATTTTTCAATAAACATTATTTAACTGCTGGTTTTTGCGATTTTTGTCGTGTAATGACTTCAAAGAGATAGGCTTGTCACTTACCCTATTTGTGACAGGGCAGTTTTCAGGTGTGACAGTTCATAGCCAAGCGTGGGAAATGGTCTGCAATGTGAGAATTTATTGAGAATGAATCAAAAAGTATTTTAGAAAAGAATGAACCTGTAATTCCTTTTTAAAAAGTTAGAAACATGCTGCTCCTCTTAAAATTAGTAAGAATACAGTTTCCAATATTACTAAAGAGACGTCTTTAATTGTGCAAAAAGGTTCAACCGAATTATCAACACTGGGCAAACAACAACCATAGATGATTTAGATACATTTGCATGAAGCCAACTGCCAACACATTTTACAACTACTACTAAAAGGAAGAATATCCAGCAACTAAGAAGTTGTTTGTTTTTTTGGTGTTTTTTGTGGACAAAGAACATCTCCATGTTATCATCGCCCGGAATAAAATTATTGATATCAAACTCAAAAACTACTTTTATTAAAAACTTACAACTAATATCACAGTTAAAAATAAATTTTTAAAACTAAAACTAGATTAAAATTTAAAAATGGTAAAAAGGTTAAAACTAATATCACAGATAGAATACTAAAACTTAAAATTAATATCACAGATAAAAGCTAAAACTTAAAACTAATAACTAAAACCTTAAAACTAATAACATATTTCATTAAAAATCTGTAAGGGGTGTAAAATGCCCCTTAACAGATAAAAAAAAAAAAAAAAAAAAAAAAAAAAACTAAAAATTAAATTTTATTAAAAATAGTTATACATTGCAGGAATAGGAGAACCCGGTCTATGATGTTCTGGTCATTTCCAAGAATGTGCCGAATACTTTCTGATAGCTTAAATTTGCGACATCAGGCTGCATAACATATGCAGTCTAACAAAATATGATGCACAGTTAAGCGGCAGTCGCATCTTACGCACAGCATCATGATGCTGTGCATAATTTGACGTCTCTTCTGACATCAAATACCCGTGGGTGGCCCTCGTACGACCTATCTACAATCGGCAAAGGACTACTTCTTCTCGACGAATGCATCTGTGCGAGGAGTTCCATGGCAATACTGTACTTTTAATATGGCGCGGTTTATTATCGACTGTGGCTGTCCAGTGGTTTTGCAACTTTTCGCAAAGAGTGAGTTTTAGATTATTGATAAAGTCACATGCAGTAAGTAACATGTGTAGTGAAACACGGTTGACTACATGCGTTCTTAGCTGCGGAATCCGCATGTTCATTTCCCGGAATTCCTACATGACTAGGGATCCAGTAGAAACTCACTCGTGTGTTGCGATGGTTCAACTCGCCGATTACGTTATATATTTCTATGACGATAGGGTCTGGAATAAAAGTTTTCTAGAGCTTGGAGAGCACTGTACGAGTCACTACAAATAAAAATATGGCGGTACCTGGGGTTAATGATATTTACAGACTTGTTTATGGCGTACAGTTCAGCAGTAAATACACTTGTGATACCGGGCAAACCAAACATGTATGTTCTATCATTAACTACAAATGCGCAACCTACGGTATCATCCTGCTTCGATACATCAGTATACACTATTGCATCTGCGTTTGTCTTCGACAGGATATGCTGAAACATTTGCCTGAAGACAGTAGATGGCGTTGATCCTTTATTGTAAGTTGTTAGATCAAATATGAAATTTAGAAGGTTGATTCTCCACAGAGGATAAGAGCACAGATATGTTGGAGAAATTGAAGGTGTGCCAACATTTATAAGGTGCAGTAGACGATGAGTACAGACGCCTAAAGGAGCAGTACAACGTGGATAGTTTTCATATTTGCCTAAATTAGGATTCCCAAGAATCGAGTTAAATACAGAGTGATTTGGTTGTCCTTTGAGACGGAAAAATACGATACTAAAAGTTGATCCCGTCTGTTCCAAAGTGATGGTTCACCACAATCAACAAGCAAGCTTACGATAGGGCTTGATTTAAAGGCACCTGTAGCAAGCCGAAGGAAACAATGATGTAAATCATCCAGAATTTTAAGTACAGTATGAAGTGCTGAAGAGTAGGCGATAAAACCGTAATCTAAACAGGAAGGAACTAAAGAATAATAAAAACACATCATACTTGACCGATCAGCTCCCCAGTTTGTGTTGCTAAATACTCGAAGCATATCTAGAAGTTTAAAACATTTTACTTTTAATTCTTTGATGTGTTTGACCCACGTAAAATGACTATCAAAAACTAAACCTAGGAATCTGATATCAGGAGAGTCAATAATCAGTTCTCTGTTTAGGAATATTTGTGGAATGGAAGGGTCCCAGAGCCGAGAAAAGACCAAACAGTTAGTTTTCTTGGGTGAAAAGGTGAACCTGGTAACCTTAGACCAAGCTTCAATGCGAGATATTGTGTTTGGATGAAATTTTTTTTTGTTTAAATTTTTTTTTTTGTGTTTTGTAGTAATCTCTCTGCTGTGGCTGTTGAACGGGACGTAATACATATACAGCGAAATCATCAACAAATAACGAACATGAAACAAGTGCCTGTACACATTTTGTAATATTGTTGATGGCTATGGAAAATAAGGTGGCACTTAAAACACTTCCTTGAGGGACTCCATTCTCCAAGACAACACTACCCAACAGAGAATCTCCAACGCAAACCCGGAACATTCAATCATTCAAGAAACCCTTAATAAAAGCAAGTACATTGCTCTTGATCCCCATTCTCTAAGGGTATTGAGAATACCGCACCGCCAGGCTGTATCAAAAGCTTTCTTAATATAAAAAAAGAAAGCTGTGAGGCGTGGTGGAGAAGGAAAGCGTTTTGGATAGATGATTCCAATGACACTAAATCGTCAATGGAAGACCGTCCTTGCCGGAAACCACACTGTTCTGGAGATAAAAGGCCATGTTTCTCCAGATACCATGTAAGTCTGCGGTTCACTATTCTCTCCATAAGTTTACATAATATGCTTGTTAAGGAAATAGGGCGGTAGTTTGAGGGACTTGCTTTATCTTTGCCAGGTGTGGGTACTGATATGACAATGGCTTCTGACCAGGCCGAAGGGAAAACTTGGGTGGAGAATAAATTATTATAGATACTCAACAGGCGTTGAAGTGCCGAGTTAGGAAGATGTGACAGCATGGTCAAACGAATGTTATCAGGTCCAGGGAGGTGTCACGTGAGTTCTTAAGTGCGTGTGACAATTCGCTGAATGAAAAAGGAGTGTTTAATTCACCAACCGAATCACCGTTAAAAGATAATAATTCCATTTGTAATTTGTGTCTCTGAAATTCCTCACTTACGCTGAGGTGAGGGAAACCAACTGGAAACAACACACCAAGTTATTTGCCACTGCCGAGGGTGTTGTTATGAGTTCACCTTCATGAATAAGTCCGAGAATGGATTGTGTTGGAGATCCGCAGATTGTACCGATCTTTTTCCACACAGTAGACGTGGGAGTCGTACGTGAGATGGTGTCCACGTATTTCCTCCATGACTTCCTCCTAGAGTCTAAGAATACTTGACGACATTCCACTCTCGCTTTGCGATACAAATCTAGATGTTCACTGGTTGGTCTGCGGTTATAAATTTCCGCAGTGCCTGCTGTCGTTTTCTAATTGTGTATTGGCAATCATCATTCCACCACGGAACGGAAGGACGCCACTACTCTCCCTGCTATCTAACGCGCAGTCGTATCTCTCACTCATGTAACCTCTGAATTTAACCACATCTTTGCTAATAGATGTGTTTCTTGGAAGCACATGATTAACGGTTCAAGTGCGCGTATCAGTACTCTTACATCTTCAATGCAGGGCCGAAGACCTCTGACGTTGCACTGAATGATTCTCATAAATAAATTAGATGAAGGAAAAATATAAATATATGGTAAAGTTAGTTATAGGTAATCCGGTTTTTCTTTTTAGAATTTTTAATTTTGAGGAAATCAGATGTCCTGGGATCGGGCGGTTCCTCTACCATGTCCTCCAGTACATGTGGTGTTGGAGGTGGAGATTTAGGTGACTGGGAAGATGACATCCCAGAGGAAGGTGTCGTGTGGTTTCCTTTAAGAGGTAGTTTGTTTGGTGGTTTACCACCTGATGTATGCGCTCCTGTTCGTAAAGGAAAAACTTTAGGGACAGGGATTTTAAGAGAAACGACAAAGTTTTACCTATAAGGGCAGCAGTATACATCTAATAAGCTATCTATTAAGAGTGGCTACACAACCACCCCCTCCGGGATGTTGTTTGTGATTTCCCAGTTTTCAAAATCTCCCCCTCCATCACCTTGTATACTGAAGGATATGGTTAAAAACTGCTTGACGTCAGAGCATTGGAGTTTTTAAAAAAAGCAATTCAAAAAAGAAAAACCAGATAACCTACATCTTATTTTTTTATATTTATCTGTAACTCTGTATCTGTAGTTACCTTTATTTATGAACATTATTCAGTGGAATGTTCGTGGTCTTCAGTCCCACCCTGAAAAGATGTTAGAGTATAAATGCGCACGTTCATTAATAATATCCAAGATATGTCCAAGAAATGCACCTTTGACAAAAGGATGCAGTAACATTCAGAGGCGGTTTCTGAGAGAGATATTACTGCTCATAGACAGCACAGAAAGTGGTGGAGTAGCTATTTTCATGCGGAATGAGGTGTTGGCTACAAGGATACCGCTAGATACCCTCATTCCTATTATTGCAAAAAATCATCGTCCCATTCAAATTGCATAACTGCAACTTATATCTCTCACCGAACTCTGAATTCAGTGCTCTAGACATATCAAATCTCCTGACATAGTTTTCGGCTCATCTTTCTGTTCCCCCCAAGGAAATATGATTAAACAGAGTGAGGCTAAACTTAGAGCCCGTCTACTGAATGCACTTTCGAATGCGAAAGTGAATACACTTTCATGTTCTTATCATCTGTTACACTGTCCCACATCAACCTCTCTTTATGCTCATAGAGTTTACTTCCTCGTTTTAATTTATGTGTTTGTGATGACTTTACAGCAGTGACCACAGACCAATTAATATTGCTTCTGGTATCAACTGTAAGGTGAAACAAGGCCAAAACAAACATGGATTGTTGAAAAGGCCGATTGGAACAGTTACTATAAAGCCTTTCTATCACAGTATGATGATCAACTTACCTCTTTTATATCCCGGTACTTGAAAATTGTAACAGATATATCCCACAAACATTGGAAAACGCTAAACATCCTTCCGTTCCTTGGTCGAATAATGACTACCAAAATGCTATTAGTAAACAAAGACAGGCACCGCACAAATTTAACTGCAGGCCTACAAATGAACATCTAAAGCTGTACATGGCAACACTATAAAGCTAGAGTGATATGTTGTCAGGTATTCTAAATACTAAGAGGAAGTCATGGACAAAGTACAAGGACACCAACTCACGCACTACTCTTAATAATCATCATATTCTGCAGTGGCCTGTGACCTGTGTCTCTCACCTCATTGTATAATAACGAATTTCAAAGGTACAAGGATACAAGAGGGAAGTATTATCATTAAACATTAGGTGATTCATTTGGTGAATTAAACACTCCATTTTCACTCAACAAGTTGTCACACATACAACTCACATGGCACTTCCCCTGGACCTGTCAACATTCATTTCGGCATGCTCTCACACCTTTCCAGTACGGCACTACATCACCTATTGTGTACTTATAATGGTTTATTCTCTGCATAAGTCTTCCCATTAATCTGGTGAGAAGCCATTATTAAAAGACAGAACAAGCTCCTCAAGCTATTGCGCCCTATCTCCTTGACAAATGTTTTATGCGAAGTCATGGAGAGAATGATGAGAGAGTGATGGAAGGATGCCACAGGGTTACATGGTACTTAGAGAGAACTGACCTTTTATCTCCAGAACTGTGTGGTTTCCACAAAGGACAAGCTTCCATTAACCATTTAGTGTTACTGGAAGCAACTCTATTCAAAACATCTGCCTATTCTGCCACAGCCTTGTGGCAGAATAAATCTTCTTTGATATCAGGAAGGTTACAACATGGCCTGGCAATGTGATATACTAAACTCCCTCCCCAAAGAATGGGGAATCATGGACAATAAACTTCCTTTTATCAGGGGTTTCTTAAATGACCAAACTTTCCATGTCAGAGATGCGTTATCTTGGAAAATGGAATATCTGAAGGAAGTATATAAAGTGCCACCTTATTTTCTATAGCCACCAACAGTATCACTAAATGTGTGCAGCCACCTATCTCATGTTCTTTATTTGTTGATTTTTCTATATATATTACATCACATTCAATAGCCATAGTTTGCCAGCCTCCGTGGCGCAAGTGGTAGCGTCTCGGCCTTTCATCCCGGAGATCCCGGGTTCGAATCCCGGTCAGGCATGGCATTTTTCACACACTACAATTCATTCATCTCATCCTCTGATGATATACCTTAACAGTGATTCTGGAAGTAAAAAAAAAAAAAAAAAATATTAGCAGAGAGACTATTACAGAACAATATATCTCACCTTGAATCTTGGATCAAGGTTACAGGCTTCAACCTTTTACCTCAGAAAACAAAATGTGTAGTCTTTTCTCACCTGCAGAACCCTTTTACTCTGCAAGTTTTACTCTAGACAAAGCTAACTATGATCTCTCTTGATGTCAACGTTTTAGGTTTACTTTTTGATAAACCTAAAACCTACCCATGGCCTATCTACATGGATCAAACAATTAAAAAAAAAATATTCTAAACTTGTAGGTATGCTACAATTCCTTAGCAACACCAATATAGGAGCCAACTGGTCATATATGTTACGTTTTTATCATTCAATAATTAATTTCTGTTTAGATTATGGTTGTGTCGCCTACTTGTCAGCGCATCATAGGGTGCTTAAAATGCTAGATGCTGTACATTATGCTTTCCTTCGGTTTGCTATATGTATATTTAGATTAAACTCTGTCAAAAGCATGTTGACTGAGATGAGTAGTCACTTTGGGACAGACAGAACCGGCTTTTAGCATTTATTTTGCCCATCTTAAAGGACAGCCAAATTACTCGGCTTTTGACGCAGTCATTGGGAATCCTAATTTACAAAGGTTAGAGGACCATCCATGATATTCTGCACCTGTAGGTGTTCACATCCATCATTTACTGCACCTTATAAATGTTGACAAACTTTCCGTTTTTCCAACATATCCTCATTCACATCCTCCATGAAGAATCAACCTTATAAATTTTTTGTTTTACCTAACAATATATAATAAAGAATCAATGCCACCTATCGTCTTTCAGCAAATGTTTCATCATATCCTCACCACAATAAACCCAAAAACCCCCAGTAGTATTCACAGATGGATCAAAACATAAGGATAGGTTGGATGTGCATTTGTTGTTAATGATAGAACCTAAATGCTTCGTCAACCTGGTATAAAAATTGTCTTTATTGATGAACTATACAGTATAAACAAGTCATTCATTTGATATAAACAAAAAAATGAGTTAGTAGTACTGAATTTAATGGATTATATGGGGAAAAATTCAGTTAAAAAATAAATAAGATAAATGTAATTTACTGTGATAGAAAGAAGAACAATAAAGAATTAGATATTAAAATATATATATAATATAATCAAAATATAACAGTAAATACAAGATTTTGCTATATAGTATATTTAACTACAAAAAATGCATGAAAAATCAATGAAATTTGAAATGAAAAGATCTAAAAACGAATAGGGAAAGCAGAAATTTAAGACATCAACTTATAAAAAGATGAAATAAGTTGAGTGACCATATTTTAGAATATAAAGTTTTATTTAATTTAGTGGTAGGGGAAAGTATAGAAGTTTAAAAAAACACTACAAAAACACAGAAAAACATAGTTGAAACAGATAGTCAAGGATGTAAAATTAATTAATATGGTAAAGTTTAAAAAATTAGCAGAGAATGGAAAAGAAGTCATGACACAACTTCCTGCTCTCATTTCATAAGATAGATTCAGCTCAACTACAGGTTTAATACTACTACAGCAAGTTTGATCATTGTTATATTCAAAATTGTTAACAACAAAAGTATTATTATCATTAAAAAAACGTTCTAATGAATATTTTCTGCATTAATTTCCAAGGAATAATTTCTCTATTAAAAGTGCTTTACCTCTATTCAACATAATTTTTAACTGAAAGTGGTGTTATTGAGATTTTTTTACAATAGGATTACGTTATACTAGATGAAAGACCATTAAGAAAATTTAAAAATAAATTACAGCAGAATTCTCAAGAAGCAATGGTTAAAGAGCTACACGTATGTCAGTAAATGACAAAATTTGTAGCCTACTGTTATAATTTTTGATAAAATACTAACAGCAAAAAAAAAAATGGGATTTTTAATAAATTTTATAGGAAAAAGTTGAAAAATTTTATAGGAAACTATCACTGCATCTGAGATATTATATTCAGATTTTTGAGCATTTGGCATTGATGACCCAATACATACTTAACTGATGGTTAACAATAAAGAATCCTGATTATCTGGTAAATATGTATAAACTGGACTAGGTACATAATAACCTTCTTTTTTTCTCAGTTCTTTAAGAAATAAATAATTTTTAACTTTTTATAACATTTTTTTTTATAAGTTTTTAATAAAGAACCTGCACATTTTAGGCAAGTTTTTTCTTCAACTCATGCCCTCTAAACTTATCAGCCTTAAATGTTATAATCCATGAAAAATCAGAATGTGATGTAGGTGAATATTAACTTCCTTCAATGATAAAACTTTAATGCAACTGAGGTTCATATATAATACTTTAATTAGATGTTTACAACAGCGAGAGACTTTTGGAGTAATGTTAATCACATACTAGTTTCATGATCAATAAAATATAATACCAAATTAATACAATCTTGTATACAGTAAAGAAAAATGAACTGATATCATAAATGTTTTGCAGAAATTTAGATTAACACTGGATTCTTTATGATAAATTTTCATTAATTTTGCAAATGCAAATTAAGTAAAGATCTATGCTCACTGTGAAGAAAGCAACCTTACATCAAATAAAAAATCATTAACGAAATATTTAATAACAAAACACAATAGTTGGATTGCAATAAAAAAACCTACCGTAACAATAATCATTGAGCAATAACAAAAGTTTTAATTAAAATTACCATTCATACATCCACCCATGTATTTTTTATCTCATCAACTCCGTAATCGCCTCAATCCAATAGACAACACGTACAGTCTTTGAGAATTAATCAGACATACGTTAAGATCTCGACATATTCTACGCTATAAATACATATCATAACAGAAACCAGCTATGTAAATTAATCAGACATAGGTTACGATATCCACATATGCTACGCTAGAAAATACATATCATGCAACGTAATATAAACCTGTGTTACAGGATATAATTGACAAGTGTAATGAAAGCTTACTCGGTTATTAGAAAATTTAATAGCTCCTGCAGAACCTTCATACCCAGAATCACCCTCCATTACAAATTTCTTACCATCAATTGAAATTTTAAACAAAAAACTTGTCCTTATCAAGCCTGTTACATAACGTCATTACAACCACTATAAATGTAAAATAGTGAACGAGTCATTCCTTAGATTCGATTTTTCATGCTGAACGAAAGAATCGAGAAACGGTTTGCGGGCGAAACAGATACTGTTTACGATCTCGTCAATGAATTAGGCTAGGATTAGAATCCTAGTCTTTATTCATTTATGATTCGATTCATAACCCATCTTTCTTAAGGAGTTGAAAAGAGAAGAATCAAAGACATTTAGCAGGCATACATCAGGCAAGAGTATAAAAAGATATGAATCGCTAATCACATGGCTGAAGAAGAGAAAGAGAACATGCGCAAAAGATGTTTAGTTCTAATAGTGGGAGGCAAGGAAAAGAATCGTTGAATCGGACCATTTTTTTTTTTACTAATCCTTTCTGGGAATCGAATCGAAAGAAACGATTCCTGAAAAAGAATCGTTTATACCATTAAAGCAACACTATCGTCCAACAGGTGCAACGAAATTTCGTTTTCTTACTGAAATGTTAATAAGTAAAAATTATAATAACTTCCCAAACAGTAATTTTAATTAAAGCAATTGGTAAAAATTTCGTAATAAATGATAAATAAATAGGGCACATGGTTTAGGATTCCACATCTAAGTAAAATGAAATTCCCTCCACCACGATTGTGAGTTACAGCGGGAATTCTAATTACAGTACATTTTTCCACTAGT
>JAAAKQ030158017.1:0-12795 GCA_010016005.3 Zanna intricata | reverse complement strand
TTTTTTTTTTTTTTTGTTTAACCTCCGGAACCACAATTAAGTATATCTTCAGAGGGATGAGATGAGTGAATTGTAGCATGTGTGAAAAATGCCATGCCTGACTGGGATTCAAACCAAGGACCTTTGGATAAAAGGTCCCGAGTTCAAATCCCAGTCAGGCATGGCATCTTTCACACATGCTACAATTCATTCATTTCATCCCTCTGAAGATATACTTAATTGTGGTTCTGGAGGTTAAACAATAAAAAAAAAAAAAATTGGGGAACCGATTGATCAAGTATGATACACTGAGGACTCGAAGCATATCTAAAAGTATGAAACATTTTAGTTTTAATTCTTTGACATGTTTCACCCACATAAGGCGGCTATCAAGAACTAATCCTAGGAATCTGATATCAGGAAAGACAGTAATCAGTTCTCCGTTACGGAATGGAAGGGTCCCAGAGCTGAGAAAATACAACACAACAATGACTTCATTTGTGACAACAATAGTAAGAGACCATTGATCAGTTTATCAGCATGATTAGATGACATTTTATTAATTTACTCATAAAATTGGAACAGAAACTATGTTTCACCTTATATATATATATATTTTTTTTTTTGTAAAATTTAAAATAACGCGCTTTAAAACTTTTAAAATAAATTTTAATTAAATTACAATTAATTTTAATTTAGTTCAATTTCATTTCTTTTTATTTAATTTTATTGTTTGAAATAACTAAATTTTGTAATTTTCAGAATGAAAAGTTCATCCCGCTATCATTTTGGGAATAGACATTGTACCAACTTTTTATTTACATAGTTTTTATTGTCTTAAAAACCTTTAAAATGATGTAAAACAGAAACGGTGTTACCATTTAAAATATCCGAGTTACAACCCTGGGCCATCCCTCCCCCAAGAAGCAGTTGAAATTTTATTCCTCATCAATAGCTTAAGTACGAATGATAACTTATCCTGAAAGTTACAGTATTCTATCTGGACTGGTCTTAAAAGTTGTTAAGAGGTTTCCATACTTTTGACTCATAATGTATATATTTATTTCTTTACAATGATTAAATATTTATTTTTATATAACAATAATTGGAAATATATCATTTAGAATTACATGCATATTGTTAATTAACAATTTGGATTTATTAACATATAATCAAATCTGAACAGAAATAGACTTTAAAAGTAACAATTTAAAAAATATGTTCAATATACATAATAATAAAATTAATGATAAATCTATTAAATAATAAAAGTGAAATTTATTTTCAACAGGATAATTTAATAATCAAAAAAATGCTTACTGATAACAAAAATGATAATATGACTAAAACTGATTTTGAAAATGGTAAGAGTATCACACATAATGTATTAAAATGCAATATTTATTTTAATGACAAGAAAAAGAAAAGAACATAATAAAAATTTACATTATGCATAATATATATTAAAAATAATTCCAAAAGAGAATATTCAACAACAAAATAACAATAAATATTTATTAAATATTTTATTTTATTAAAATGAAGAATGTAAAAATATTAGAACAAAAGTTAATACAATCTTTTAGTACTTCTTCAGCTACTAAAAGAAGAATGCAAAAAAGAAAAAAAAAGAAATGATTATTAATAAAAATAATTTTCCAGACACACAGGATCCTACAAGATTTTAAAATGGTTGAATCTACAAGTGCAGAGATCAATTTATTTTAATAATAGATTGCAGTATCAGTTTAAATTATACTCATTTTATTCAAAAGCATTAATGCTTAATGGTTTCCCAAAAACCAGAAGCTTATTCAGACTGGTCATAAATTTCAGAACAACACCTGGATATTTTGTATCTAAAATAACAACACCTTTTAAATATAATAAAAACAATATTGGAACAGTAAATTATAACAGTATATCTTATATTTAGAATAATTAGATTAAAATCAAATTTACCACATATTTCCAATATATAAATACAAGAAAGTATTGGCTGAAATTGTATAGTTTAAAATTAATAATGATTCTGAAATAGTTTCTTGTGAAATAAATAGTACGTTTTCAAATATTTGCATGTTTAATGTACTATAGGTACAATAAAAAGGATTTAATTATACTAATTTATTACAAACATAAAATAAGATTATTTTACATTTAATGACAAATTTTGTTTACAGAATGACGGCTTGCAATTATTGGCTATTCTGCCAGAAATTATACAACTTGAGAAGAATATTATATTTGGTGTAACAGATATGTATTACATTCTCTTAAGAACAAATCTTAAAACAAATTATAAGATATATTACTTATAACTACATAAATAAAAGTACAAATAGAATATCTAATACCTGCAATAGTAAAAATTATAATTATTAATTCAATAATACACTTAAATTATTTTAATCTTCATTGTAACAGAATTACATGGAAGATAAGTTTACCAGTAGTAGCATTTATAATACTTTTATAAGCATTCATATTGGTAAAACATATAGGTCCTTTAAACAAACATTATTAGAGAACTTAGTAACAAACAAAAACAAAATACAGAATTTTTTTAAACCTTTTCGATAACTCCTTAGAAATGGATAGGTAAAAAATATAGAAAACAATTTAGAAATATTATAAATAAACAATAATATAAACAAATTTGAGCATTTAGAAAAGTACAATTTTTATAAATATATACAAAAATAAACTCATCTTATTAATGGAACAGGAAATTTCTGAACATGAATATTTAAAATGACTACATTTTTCATTAGCTAGATTAATTGTGAACGCTATTTACATCAGTTGCTCGTGACAACTATCAGAATTTATACATAACAATAGAACTACATTACTCATGTAGCATTTTATAAATTATGATAAATTCATGGATTTGAAACGCTTAAATAAATTTTCAATTTTATATTTAAACGTTATTCTTATTGTACAGAAAATTTAAATAGCAAAAAACCTATTGCTAGATAAATAATGGGTGAACATGTCTAAGAAAAACTCTGCAGAGGTTAACACATGGCCAAAATCAACACAGAAAGGGTTAAAAGTTTGAAAATAGGGAATGGGTTAACATAAGCAAAAAGATTATGCAGTTATAAAAAAAAATAAATGAAGGATATATAAGGTAGAACTGCAGATCAGAATAATAATTAAAACAGTAACATTTTAAAAAATATTTAAATAAATATTTAAAAAATATATAAATAAATAAAAAATCAAGTTTAGTTTTTATTCCCTTTTTTATGATTTAATGGAAAAAAAAAAGTTTATATAATAAAAAAATCATAAAAGATTTAATGTAATATGCTAAATCAATTAATGAAATTTACTGATATTAAAAACTAACCAAGTGGAGTGTCAACGAGTACAGCATTGTATAATTCAGCAGGTGTGGCTGCAACATGAATGGCTTCCATCTGTTCAAAACTACCTAGAGGATGACATTTTGGTATTAATTCAGAGATTGGTCGCTGATGAAGTGTACCAGTTATTAATAATATAATGTTGTCAATCATATAGCTGTACCTATAAATAACACAAAATAACAAATAATTTACCTTTAGCTATATCATAAAAATAAAATTTTAGTTAAGTTTTACATATCATACAGGCACAAGTAATATTTGCTCTGCCTGGTAGCTTATAGGCTCATTAAAGGTTGTCTAATGAAAAAACTGTTAAGGATGAAATCAATTCAGAATAACTTTTCAATAAATCTCACAGAATTCAGTAAAGTATTTTTTTTTCTAAAAAGTATTAACACAGGACTTCCTAAAATTTTGTTTATTTTGACTTATCTTTTTTTGAAATTTTCTGGCTTTAGACCATTCTAAACAAATAAATAATAAAAATTATTCCATAAGAAGGAAGCAGAATCTTTATTTAAATTCTATTACTTTTTTATGCATTTATATTTTGACACTTTAGCAAACTTTATGAAGCTGCTAAAACCAAAATTATTTTTATAAAGAAATGTAATCCAATTATAATAATTTCATCCTATAAGGAAGGGGGATGATATATTGAATTCACAGAGACATTACTATAGGTGGAAGAATATAGAAAAAGCTGTTGATTTGATTAAATTTTTATTAAATGTAATAAATATGTAAAGATGTCTGTCACTTAGGTGACATGGTATCGTTAATGGAGATCTGACAAATCTACAATATGGATAGATGAGAATGTTCTTTAAAAATCTTATATGTACCAGCTACCCAGAGGCTCTTTAATTTCAGGAAAAAAGGAATTATCTTTTGGATTGCATATTTAAGAGAGTCCCATAAAATAATTGATTAATAATGAAGTGTTCCATACAGGTAAAAATAATCAACATACCAAAGGATAATGGGAAGTTTGGGTATTCACTAACTAGCAGAGATCTTAAGCTTTCTTTTGGTTAGGACTGAAAGCCCTAAGTCTAGTTCCTTGAAGGATAACTGCCCTCTCACTACCCACTTCTTTTTCTTATCCTCGAGACCTTCTTCCTCATGTTTAATTCTATCAATGTAGTTCAGGCCTTATTTGGTCCATACTAAGGATGGCTTGTAGAATCAGTGTAACCTTAGTATTTTTAGCTAGAGGGGGACATAGGAACTAATATGTACTGGGAAGATGAGTGCAACAGACTTTATTATATTACTAAATCAACCAACATTACTAACTTAAAAATTAAGAGATACATAAAACTTAGGCTAGATTAAACTAGTTTAAAAATTTCCAGTAAACTTTATTAAAGATTAATGGGTTTTTTAAAACTAATTATGAAATAAGTTAAACAATTTTTTGAAATTTTCATGAGCATAAGGCAAAACTAATATGAAATCTGTCAAATTATCAGAGAGTATGATAAGTATAAACAAATGAAATACATAAAATATTTGATTTTTGAAAGGAATACCAGTTTCAACCCACCGTGATGTTATTTCAAAACCAACATTGGTATTTAACAACCTAGTTTTCTTATTGTTAGTATTATAAAGAATTATGAAACGAGTATTAAAATATAAATAATTCTGTTTATAGTTTACAATTATACCATTTCACTTGTAGTTTAATGTTAATTATTTTCCTTGAAAGAAATGATTAAGTAGTTTTGATACTACCATCAGATTTTCCAATTGAACATGAAAAGTATACTTAGAAAATAAAATAGTAAATAATCACCTTAAAACTGTAATTGGAAGGAGTACATTATACATTTTAATCTTTTACTTTAAAAATGTTAATTCTTACATATTAAATTAGAAGACAATTGTATATGAGGAGGTAACGGAATGTTCCTGGATTGTACTCGCAGAAATTTTGCAGGAGCTTACTATTCCCAAGCCTTCTCTATCAAATTGTCAGCAGCATTGTATTGTGTGAACATGCTCAGTTGAGACACAATTTACCTTGTGCTATTACTCATCAATGATGGCTGATAAATTTGAACAGGCCTGCATAATATAATTTGCATTTAAATTAGTAAATCGCTACTGAAACTTTCAGAGTGCTTACTGAGACTTTTAAAGAAGATTTGTTAGGTGTAATACAGATTTTGTTGTTTCAATACTAGTGAAATGTCATGAGGACAATGAACTTCCACACATGAAACACCAGAAGAAATAAAAAGGTTTGAAAAATCATGGATAAGGATGTCACCAAATAACCCACAATATGTGTGACTTGATTAATATCTATCATGAGCTTTATAATTTTGCTATCAATGAAACTATTTTTCTCTTTTATAACCAGAGAAAAGTTGGGCTTATGGCTGTGATCCAGAACAGTCATCATAGCGGAAGAGTCTATAGTCATAGACACCCACGAAGATACACAGGATCAAGAGGACCACGAAGATACAGAGGCCAGGTGAACGTGAAAATGTGTGCTTGTCATATTCTTTAGATTCAAAAGGCTTCACCCACTGATAATTTGTCTCTACTGGTGTTACTCTGATGTTCTGAGATGCTTGATAGCTGTGTAGCAAACAAGACTAGAACTGTGAGAAAAAGACTTGGTGTTACATCATGACAATGCACCTGACTAAGCCCCTGTGCTATTTTTCCTCCCTCAAACTAACACAATTTTAAAAAGAAGAAAAGAAAGAACTTTAATTTTTCTAAACTAAAGTTAAAGGTGTTGAATTGTAAAGGCTTGAATTGTAAATGGCATAAAAAGAAACTGCAGGCATGCTGGAAGGCCTCCAGTAAAGGAATGTCACCAATGCTTTTGAGGAGTGAAAGAGGCACTGGAATCAATATATACACACCTAGGAGAGTAAAGAAGATTGTGGAAATTTGTAAAAAAAGTTAGGTAAACAAATTTATTTTTCAGGCTTATTTCTGGAACTTTCCAATCCAATACTATATGACTACATTGAATTATTACATTCCAATATCAAATTCTCTGGAATTAATTATGGATATTTTACAGTGGACAAAATGAGGGTGGCAATTTCATCTCTGATTAACTGTGGCCATTATATACTGCTAACAGTCACATCAGATTCTTACAAGGAATTAAAATTGGGACAATTTGGTTGATCCAAACAAAAGTTTATAAATTGATCACAGCCCATAACATGCAATCTGGTTGAGATATTACTTCATTAAATATCAGAGACAATGATAAAAATAACTAGCTAAGATAGCTTTCATTTTCTGAAGAATTCTAAGGAAGACTGAGAAAGGCAATTATCTGGAAGAACCCTGGATTTTCCTCTGAACTAATAGGTTGTTCTCAA
This sequence comes from Zanna intricata, assembly GCA_010016005.3. Classification (NCBI taxonomy): domain Eukaryota; kingdom Metazoa; phylum Arthropoda; class Insecta; order Hemiptera; family Fulgoridae; genus Zanna; species Zanna intricata. The sequence goes on along the minus strand of JAAAKQ030158017.1, from coordinate 6,074 downwards.
AATGTGGTTCTCTTGAATTGCCTAATCCATAAACCATCCCCTTTTTCCTAATCTTTGGTCCATTCTTTTTAACCTTCAGTCCTATGAACATAAGTCAGATCCTGCTAAATGTATATTATGGATGGCAGGACCTACTATCAGCACATTTTTGGTGTAATTTGGTTGGAAAGTACACTGATCAGGGATTCTAATTCCTGTCCAGTGACTACAGACTAAGTAAAAGGTACGCTAAAATGTTGAATAAAACCAGACCTAATCATTCTTAAAATACAAAGTATAAATGAATGGGACAAAGACAATGATAACAAATGATCTGACAACAAAATATGAGTTACACTTAAAAATGATACAGACTCTTCAACAAGCATCCCAATCCCGTGAAAGAAATATTAGGAAAAGTTTGAGGGAAATAGTTTCTTTGGTTTCTTGCTCAACCTTTTACAGAGTCAAATAACTGTTCCAGTCAGCATGCCAAGCCACTCAAATATGCATAATATTCACAAACCGTAATAGTATCTTTAATTCATCATATGAAGAATGTAATTACTCTCTCTGAGAAAGCAACTCTGACTAGTACCTCAAGTGCTTTCTGTGAATCATAGCCAATAAGAAAGTCATAACGCATACAGCACAAAACAACTAATTAATATACTCTTTTCTATCGCGAAATAATGCACTAAATATCTAGTTAACAGAAAGTGGACATTTTTTACAGAAAATAATAGTAATAATAAGGAGAAAACACAAGATAAATATATAGGTAGAACACCCAATTATTAAATAATTCTCTGAAACTGATTTTAATAAATCAGGATTAAACCTCGATCAAAGATCAAGAAAATGACAATATTGTACTGAAAGGATATACAAAATTATCTATATTCATTACTTTGTAATTCAATTTAATATACATAATCACACAAAAAATATTTATCAAATTTTTTACTCACGTAATATAATCAAGAAAAGTGGATAATGGTTCAACAGCATGGTTCCTCATGTGCTGAAATTCAATAACAAGTTTCTCTCTTAACTTGTCATCAATTACTGAAACTGCCAATGGACTTGGTTCATTTGCCAAGAAATTTCCATAATCAGTTCCCTGCAAATGCAATTTAAGATCTGCAACAACAACACAACTTATGTTACATTACACAATGGTTATAGTATACAGTTGACGTACACAATTATGTAACACAATTTTAGTTATACTATATATTTGTTATATTAGTATCTCTCTTGTCATCAGTAACTGGAACTGCTACTGGACCTACATTTATGTTATATTGCATAAATTGTAGCTACATTTTAGTTATATAATTATTAATGTAGACAATAATTAATAAAAATACACATCATATAACCATAAAATTATACAAAATATAAATTATAGATAAATTAATGCAAGAAGAAGCTAACAATTCTGGCAGATGAGTTACCACATCATTATGCCAAATGGTATAGGAATGTAATAGTTCATAACATTGCCAACATTTTACCAATTGTCATGATACTAAACTAGAATATAAAAATAATTAAAAAAAAAAAAAAAAACAGAGAAAAATTTCAATCAGTTTTATTTTTGTTGATTATATCTAAAATATCTTTAAGGTAAATTCAAAGCAGTTTATTTTTAGAGTTCATACTGCATTCAATTTAATGTAACCGATTATAAATCATGAAATTCATAACCAAATTGTTATAATTTTGATGCATTACTTATTAGTTCTTTATTTGAATCTGTTGAATCTATAATCACCACATTTAAAGTCGATAGAATTCACCATTATAAACTAATTATTAAATGAAGCTCTTAAGAGCAGGTATTTTTTTATTTCTTTTTGGTTGACTGATGTGGCAAGAATCTTATAATATTGCCAGCTGTTCTGTAAAAATAAATAAGCATCCTTGCAGGCATAAAGGTTGGTTGAAAGTTATTTAGCATGTTGCACTCTCTTTCCTGTCACATCCACAATGTAATAACGAATTGTAAAAATCTATTATCAAAATTTAAATATTTAATTTATAACAGTGAATTAATAATAGGCTCACACTTTATTTATTTTTGTGAGGATACCAAATTTTCAAATAAGGCATAAAAATTGGAAAAGTATAGAAGTTAATTAATTTAGATTTAGAAGTGTTTTTATAGCCCTATATTGAAAGCTTCAAAATGTAAAACAATCTGATTACAGATTTTAGAGATTGTAATTATTCAAGGTAAAAGCCTTTAATCAAGAGCACTTTCAACAAGTTCCTCTTTCAGATTTACATAAAAACTTTAAAAATAAACTTTCTTAGAAATATTTAAAGGTAATCAAGAAAATAAAGCTGAATAAACTAAAATCTTTAATTTGAATGAATATAATAATAAAAAAATCAAATAAAACAGTTGATGGCAATTTTATAAAAAAAAAAAAAAAAGAATTATTTTTGCAAGAATACAGAACAAAACTTTGGATCTTTTTTGGAATTTCCCCCCCCCCTAAAAAACACTTTTTAACCAATTGACCAGAAATCAATGTATTTTTAATATCCAATAAGAATTAGGTGTGAATATGCTAATTTTATAAATATAATCTAACCAAACTTAACCTACGCTCACTAACCTTACTAATTAACTGTAATGTTTTGAATATTTAAATAAATAATAAATTCAATAAATATTGCAATTATTTATTAATCAGAACATTACTGTTAATTAGTGGAAGTTAGTGAGTGAAGTGGGCGTAGGTTAAGTTTAGCTAGATCAATAAATTTTTAATGCCAGTCTCTGTGAGATGAATGGTAGCGTCTCAGCTTTTCATCCGGAGGTCCCGGGTTCGAATACCAGTCAGGCATGGCATTTTCACACACCACAAAAATGCTTCATTCATCTCATCCTTTGAAGTAATACCTACATCTACCTGATAATAAACATGAAAATTATTTGTACGCAATTATTTTTTCAAATTTTTGAATTTGGTTTCCAAATAATATCATGCTCATTAACAGTAATTATTAAACTGAATATGAAAATTAAATCTTACTGTGTATTTTGAAAAAGAGAAAGCAATAAAATATTAGTAGAAAACATGCAGTTCAGGACTGCTTTACACTAAAAATATAAAAAGTATGCTAAGTAATGATTTTTATAGTTAAACAAACAGTAATAATTTTTATAAAATAAAACATGATTACTATTTTAATTACTTAATAGCATGCTTCTGGATCTTTTGCTTTTATTTATGGTGCATTTCTTTCTAAGTAGCATTGTAGATAACAATCTTCTTAAAGAAGTTAAGAAACTCACTTCTAATGCAGTTAAATATTTATTCTATATTTGTTATTTGAATAGAGCTGTGTTTGTTGGTTTAGTAATTTGCATGTTACAGTTAAAATATACTTATTTATGCATATATAATTTTGGTTAATATTAACATAGACTCAAATTTACAAAGCTATTAAATTTTACAAAAACATAATAAATTAACAACCACAGCACAAAGAAGTGTTAAATTTGCCTGCAAATATGAAAATTGAATCACTAACCAATTTGGACAGTAACTGTAACTTCTTTATCATTATTGCAGAAGAAACTGCATTACCCTATCAAACATGTCATTTTGAAAAGAATCTAAAATGGAAGTATTTTAATTTTATTATGTTTGCAGATTGCACCTATGATAGGTTGAACAATACCTAGCCAGGATCAATCCCAAGATTATGTCTAAAAGATAGTATGCTAACAACACTGACTAGTCGACCATTAAATTTAATATTTTATAACTGTTTAACCACATTCTGTCACATTTAACTAAAATAAAAAAATGGTGGATACATTTTTATTTAATATTTGTCAGAATGACACAGAAGGTTATTCCAAGGGATTTGGATGGTTTGCGACAGGTCAAACCGGTTATATTTCACCACTAATGGCGCCTTCATAATTTCCCTAACATTGTATAGCTGGTTCTAATTAACAAACACCAGTTTGGTGATCCAGAAACATAAGAAGAATGTACATTCATTTCTAAAACAAGGAACACAGCCACTATCAATCTAAATCAATAAACCGGGTACCTACAGAATCTCAAATTATCATAATATATTTAATATTCAGTTTTATACAATATGACCAATAAAATAAAATACATAATTGCAGAGTCTACATAGCTCCCAAGAAATGAATTAGCATGAAATTAAACAGCAAACACTTCTACAAGAAAATCAAAGAAAGAGATTTAACTATTAGATGTATCATAAGTTAGATGATGAATTAAATGTTAAAACAATAGGTCAAATCTGTCCAGATACATACGCAGAAAGAAAAATAAACATAAAAACAGATCAAAGGTTTAATACTGAACAAACAGTTAACGTTCTGATAGTCAACTTACATTATCATTAGAAATTTATGGAAGCAGGTCCGGGTAAATTTTGTTATTAGATCAGACTAAGCTAGAAAATGACAAAAATGAATTGCACAAAAATCAATACGATCAGAATATATACATCCAAAACAAAAATAAAATACCTGTAACAATAAATTCGTAAGGGTCCATTCGGATAGTAAAATGGTACATATCAAAGGGTGTATTCCAGAGCAATTTATGTCAAGGCTAGATAATGTAAAATTTAACCTATTACTGAAAGAAATTGCTATTCAAACGTCAGTTTTATATAGAAAACATGAGTTAAAATTAATACCCAGTTATTAGAGATAATATGATGTTTATAACATTAACTTACCTTCCAAACTTTCGCACTGGACAAGATTTAAATAATCGGTTTGTTTTAATATTCCACATTTAAACCCTCGGCAAAGTCCTTCAAGGTATCCACCATCAATATTGAACATACAACCTCGCATCATTTCTTTCCTTTATATTAATAAACCTAATGAATCAAACAATACGATTTCCACAAAAGTACTCTAAATTAACACTACAGATACAAAATGACAAGAGCAGACTCGCCCACAAAATCATATGATCAGTAAAGGAAATACATCACCGCCATCTGTAGATAATTTGCTGAGCGCGTACGACTGTTAATAGACGGATTTTGTTGTACTGCCAATTATGATTTTTTGTAAGATGTAAAACTTCGAGATTTTTAATATATTTCATGTTTTGATTTTTTTTTTCTTTTCAAGACGGTTTAATAAAATCTGTAGTTTTTTTTATCAATTATATTACATGTTAAGATAGATTCATTTTATTTTATTTTTTTAAAGTAACTGACAGTATGTTATATTAAGACTTGGTGTATCTTTATCATAATCTCTCTCTTTATCTCTTTAGCCTCATTAACTAATTTCTCTCAAATACCAAACTGCCAAAATTGCCTGTTGTAGCTCAAACATAAAAAAATTGTAACCTCCTATAAATCACTGTATTACGGCGGTTATGGCCTCTGCTGCATGAATGATGTAAATTAGTTCGTTATTATTTGAGTGTCTTATTTAGCGTAATAGGGGAAGTTGACGAATGAATTCCCTTTTATAGTTCATGAGTAGTAGAAAGAGATAGATTAATCAATTACTTGGCTATATTTAAATGATCACTCCAATTAGCAACTTACAATATTCATTCTGAAGTACAGAGAACCGATCGTGAATAGCCAAGAACATCTTATTAAACAATATTTGTTCACTGGTTGACACAGCCATACAGTACCCTTTTATCTGTTTCATCGGATTAGAACCGAATTGCACCCGAGACTGAAGTACATAAATTTTGTCCTCTATCTGAGTTGAATCAAATCAAATCAGCTAGTGAGTTTCATTAAAAATGTACAAATTTATTAAGAATAATATCTGAACAGACAAACAACTTAAATGCACTTTTGTTTAGATGAAAGTATACATATATTTTAAAATATGTATTTAATTTTTTTAAATATAGATCATGCTGATTAGCCCACTGGGCTGGTCTAGTGGTTAACGCGACATCGCAAATCAGTTGATTTCGCAGTTGAGAGTTCTAAGGTTCAAATCCTACTAAAGGTAGTTAGTTTTATACGGATTTGAATACTAGATCGTGGATACCAGTGTTCTTTGGTGGTTGGGTTTCAGTTAACCACACTTCTCA
>JAAAKQ030158006.1:0-12795 GCA_010016005.3 Zanna intricata | reverse complement strand
TGTTGAGAGTCAGACTATGGAATGATTGCTGAAAGAAGGCAATAGCTCTTTGAGTTGTTAAGAGCGTAGGTCAGGAGGACTTAAACGGCCACAGTAACATTACTCAACCTTTTGAGTTCTACGCAGCTGAAAGAAATGGAAAATTACAGCTGTTTTTTTTCTAAAAAACATATGCTCTCTGCATTCTCATGTAACAAATATGGAGGCGCCTTCCTTAGTAAAAAATAATGGAGGTAAACTAACTCTTCATTCGAATTTTTCGGATGGGTACTAAGGAAGGGATCACCAGAAAATTAAAAAATAACATTCTACGAATCGGAACGTTGAATGTTAGAAGTCTAAAAAAAAGGTTGATAGGTTAGAAAATTTAAAGAGAGAAATGGATAGGTTAAATGTATATGTAATAGGAATTAGCGAGCTTCTGTGGGAAGAGGAAAACGACTTTTGGTCAGGTGATTATAGAATAATTAACTCAGCAGCAAATAAAGGGCAGGCAGGAATAAGTTTCGTAATGAACAAGAAGATAGGGATGAGGGTAGAGTATTTCAAACAGCTTAGCGATGGAATCATTGTAATAAGGATAAAAGCAAAACCTAAGTCGACAGCGATTGTTAACATGTATATGCCTACAAGTGCCCATGATGATGATGTGGTGGAGTGTGTATACGAAGAAATTGACGAAGCAGTTAAACACGAAAAGGGGATGAAAATTTAATAGTAGTTGGATATTGGAATGCAAGCATCAGAAAAGGCAAGGAAGGAAATTTTGTGGGTGAATACGGCTTGGGCAAAAGGAAAGTAAAAGGTGACCGACGTATTGAGTTTTTCACAAAGTATAATTTAATAATTGCCAACATCCAGTTTAAAAATCATAATAGAAGAATATACACATGGAAGAAACCTGGTGATACTGCAAGATATCAGATTTATTACATCATGGTTAAACAAAGATTTAGAAATCAACTCCATGATTGCAAAGCATATCCTGGAGCAGACATTGATAGCAACCATAATTTAGTGATATTGAAATTTAGATGGGGTTTAAAAACCTGAAGAAAAGGCGTCAGATGTATCGTTGGAATTTAGAGAAGCTTGAGAAAGAGGAGGTAAAAAATAATTTTGAAGACATTGCAGGAGGTCTGAGTAAACACGATAAGGTAGAAAATATAGAAGAAAAATGGGAAAATGTTAAAAAGGAAATTCTTAAATCAGCAGAAGCGAACTTAGACCGAACAAAGAGAACTGGTAGAAAACCTTGGATATCAGAACATATATTTCAGGTGATAGATGAACGTAGAAAGTAAGAATGCTAGTGATGAAGATAAACCGGAACTAGCGACAGTTAAGAAATATCATAAACAGGAAGTTCAAACTAGCGAAAGAAGAGTGGATTAAAGAAAAGTTTTCAGAAGTGGAAAGAGAAATGATCATTGGTAAAATAGATGGAGCATACAAGAAAGGAGAATTTTGTGGTACATAAATTTAACTCCAGAAATGTATTAAATGAAGATGGTATACCGATTTATAATACGAAAGAAAAGGTCGATATATGGGTAGGATATATTGAAGAATTATACAGAGGAAGTGAATTAAAAACTAGTATTATCGAGGAAGAAGAGGAAGTCGAAGAGGATGCAAAGGGAGATACAATACTGAGATATGATTTAATAGAGCGTTAAAAGATCTCAATGGCAGAATGGCTCCTGGGATAGATGGGATACCAAAAGAATTACTGCGCAGCGCAGGCGAAGAAGCGATAGATAGATTATACTCGTACAAATTAGTGTGTAATATTACCGAAAAAGGGGAAGTTCCATCAGACTTCAAAAAGTGTGTTATTACCATGATTCCCAAGAAAGCAGGAGCAGGTAAATGTGAAGAATACAGAACAGTTAGCTTAACTATTCATGCATCAAAAATCATAACTAAAATTCTATACAGAAGAATTGAGAGGAGAGTGGAAGAAATGCTAGGAGAAGACCAATTTGGTTTCGGGAAAAATATAGGGACAAGAGAAGTAATTTTAGCTCAGATTAATAGTAGAAGGAAGATTAAAGAAAAACAAATCAACATACATGGCATTTGTAGACTTAGAAAAGGCATTTGATAACGTACACTGGAATAAAATGTTAAGCATTTAAAAAAATTTAGGGTTCAAGTATAGGGATAGAAGAACAATTGCTTACATTTACAGCAACCAAACTGCAACAGTAGTAAGATCATAAGAAAGAAGCGGTAATAAAAAATGGGAGTCCTAAAAAAATAACTTTTTAAGTCCTTAAAATGTAATGGGCCCATCCCCATTACTTTTTAATCTTTATATAGAATTAGCAGTTGATGAAGTTAACAATTTAGATCCGGAGTAAGAGTGTAAGGTGAAAAGATAAAGATGCTAGTATTTGCTGATGATTAGTAATTCTAACAGACAGTAAAAAAGATTTAGAAGAAACATTGGATGGCATAGATGAAGTCCTATGTAAGAACTACAGCATGGAAATAAACAAGAACAAACCTAAAGTAACAAAATGTAGTAGAAATTATTACGGAATTAATTGATTACAGAGGTAGAAGAATTTGTTATTTGGGAATAAAATTACTGAAGGTGGACGAAGCAGAAGCGATGTAAAATGTCGAATAGCACAGGCGAAGCGAGTTTTCAGTCAGAAATATAATTTGCTTATATCAAAATTTAATTTAAATGTCAGGAAAACATTTCTGAATGTACATGTTTGGAGCGTAGGTTTATAAGTGAAACTTGGACGATCGGTGTACCTGAGAAGAAAAGATTAGAAGCTTTTGAAGTGTGGTGCTACAAGGGAATGTTAAAAATCAGATGGGTGAATAAAGTGACAAATGAAGAGGTGTTGCAGCAAATCGATGAAAAAATAAGCATTTGGAAAATATACTTAAACGAAGAGACATACTTATAGGCCACCTATTAAGGCATCCTGGAATAGTCGCTTTGATATTAGAGGGACAAGTAGATGGGAAAAATTGTGCTGGCAGGCAACGTTTGGAATATGTAAAACAAATTGTTAGGGTTGTAGGAGGTATACCGAAATGAAACGCCTGGCACTAGATAGGAAATCTTGGAGAGCTGCAAGAAATCAGTCAGATGACTGCAGACAAAAAAAGTCTTTATGGCTGTGAAGCGTGGAATCTAATATTAGAAAGGAAAAGATCAAAGGCTTTGAAATACAATCTTCTTATTGTACGATGCATTTTATTATTTTAATGTTACACACTAAAGATCTACTTTTAAATGTATTATGCCAGTGTTTAGCCTCGTCCTTAAAATATGAATATCCTTAAGGTCTAAGCCAAATGGTGCCAAAATTAAACATTCTTCTATAATAATGATGTGATTATTTGTCAAGGGTCACTGTATAGCCATAGAGCAGAGGCTTTCAATCCCAATTTATGCATACTAGCACTACTTCCGTTCTTATTCTGTTTAGGCTGTACCAAAGTTTTCAGTTACGTTATCAGCCGCGACTTTTTTGTTTCTTGTTAGTTAAATTTCCAGATAAGTTTCCATTTTCCCCTTATATTATAGTTTTCTTCAAGGTTATCTGTCTACAAGATTTTCTTGATTTCAGGTCTTCTAGGAGCAGCATTTGCAATTTCTTCACTTATTAATAAATGTGGGTTGTCATTAAATTTCTCTCTGTATCTGATTATTGCAAATTCACGGCGGATCTTTGGTGGGGTGATGTATGCCAGTACCGGTAGCCAAAGTAGAGGTGTAGTTCTTAGTGTCCCTGTTATTACTGTCAATGCCCATTAAATCGGACGTCTGTTATAGAATCATGAACTTTTACACCAAAACGAACAGCAGTATTCTACTATTGATAAAATCATTGCTAGTGTAGATATCTGAATTATTTTTGTTTTAGCTCCCCGAGCTGATGCTAACTAATCTCGTTATAAAGTTAACTCTGATCTTTAATTTTAGGGCTATTTGATTAAGATGTTCATGATACGTTACAGTGCAATCAAATTTAACCCCTAGGTATTTTAGTATTTTGTTATTCCTTAAAAATTTATCTTCAAATCTGGCTTTTAGCTCTATATTGACTTTGTAATTATTTAAATGAAATGTTGCCGTCTCAGTTTGCTTAGATTTGAAAGTAAACTCTATTCATGGTAGTAATTGCTTATCACGTTAGGTCCTCCTTAAGTGAAACTGCTCTATCTTTTAGGCGCGATCTTTGGTTGGATGTAACGATATCAGCGAATTGAAATTTTTTGCCTTTGGCCTTAGGGATATAATATTGAAATGTTGTGTTATTGGGGATATTGAAAATTAGATGGAACGATAAAATGTTAAAATTATGTGGTCATAAGATGATTAGGAGATAGGATCAGTTCTTGATAGAATCTTGCATCGGTAGGTGAGCCATTTAGACGTGAGGTTCTGTTAATTTGGCAATAAAGGTACATGTAGATTGTAAAAATTACTGTGGAAGACGAAGATCGAAATTATATAAAACGGATGTAGAAAATATTTTTAGCGTAAACACAGATCAAAGAACAGAAAATAATTGATAATGGCATGAAACCGGTAAACCGACTGATTTAAAAGCTTAATATTTTGTTTTTGTCAAATTATGTTTTTAAACTTCGTGCCATTTAAACGTGTCGTGATCATGATTTTATATGTCGCAAATGAAATTTATTTGCCGTGGTTAATGTTTTTGTACATGGAGAAATTAAAATAGATTGTAGTGTGAAGAAGATTTTACGTTCCTTGTATCTGCTGGTGATTGCGCATCTAGCCCATTCGGTGATAACGCCCCCTTGTGGTCGCTGGAGGCCTTCAGGGGCAGCTGGAAAGATCCACAGAAAATTGGGGGCGTTCAGACGATCTAGGAAGGTGATAGCTAATTTAAAAAAAAAAACAGTCAAAAATTATGTTTCCCTGATATTTCAAACTAAATTTAAATACCTACTGCACAGTACAAAAAAATTAAAGGAACATCTATATTTTATGATAAAAAATGATTGTATTCAAAATATTTCAATTTTGCAACCAAGAGGCTTAGAGAGACGAATAAAAAAAATTAAAGCTTAACTTCTTTACTTTTTGGCAGTATACTTAAGATTTTAAAAAATGATCAAATTAAAAAAAAATCAGTGAGAAGAAAAGTTTTAAAAATATTAAAAGTTTTTCTTTCTTGTCTGATCTAGCGCATGGAGAAAATTAAATATTTCAATAAACTGCATTAAAATCGTTTAAAAGCTTAAGACTTTAGCATTAATTAATTAATTAATTTATTTTTTTGTTATGTATTTACGATTTTTCTGAACCGAAATATTCCATTTTAAAGAGAAAAAGCCACTTTTGTCTTTAATGCTGCACATTTATCGATCTAAGTGACATATTGATGCAAATAAGTATGGAAGTAAAGGGTTTCAATCTTGCTGATCTAGCTTTAGTGACAAATTCTGAAGTCTTTAATATAACGTTGCAGTTTTTGGATTTTGTTCATTTTGTGCCGAAGTATTGAAGTTTAAAGATTGAAATTGCAACCTGTATCACTCGCTCTTACTTTTAACCCATGATCAATTGAATGTGGTGTCACTATTGTCGCTATATAACTATACAGATACAATTGTAATTTTTTTGAAAGCAATTTTAATAAAAATACTTTATAATATGATTAAATATGAATTTTAATTTCTCTCGTTTAAAATGTAACTTTCAACTCAGAAACAGGATATGCCAAGTTTAAAACATTAATTGCAACTGCTGTTTTTAAGAGCGCGTCTTAAAAACAGCAATTGCAATTAATGTTTTTAATAGATGGTAAGTTTAAACATTTTGGGGGCGCTAAAAAATTGTTGATACATATTGTGGGCGGTGGGCGAAAAATTCGTGAATTAATGATATATATCCTGTCTGATAATAGTGTTCATTGCGAATACTGTAGCTTAATTTGTATACTATTCGATCGCTGTGCGTTTTGCTAGTTCTTGTAAGAAAGCACCGTACCGTTCGGATAAATGTTTTAGGTATATTGAGTTCTGTATACTTCGAAGTAATATTTGATGTCGATTGGATACGGTAAAATATAATGTAAAAAGTATGAATTTGAATTTTTATGTATTCTGTATGCGATTACACTATAGAATCGATTAGCCTGTCAATTTCTTTATCATTTCTAATTAGGTTGTAAAATTATTTGTACGAAGTTAGTTTATTATATCGATTTATATCTTGTAGTCGTTGCTATTGTTGTCAGTACGCTTAGTTATCGCTTTTATTGATCAATGTATTTTTATACAGAGGACAGCAAATGTGTATGTGTGTGTGTAATCATCAATAAAGTAAATCGCTTAACGGTAAACTTTTTACTTATTTACTCGCACAAAAAAAATGAAAAAATTATTTTCTTAATCGAGAAACCTCTTTGTAAACCGTTTAATGTTAAATATTTGATCGGTAAACTTTAAATTTTATAACATTGTAAATTATTGTTTATATGAATATTTTGAATTGTTCTACTATTCGGATAGCATAATTTTTACACTTCTCTACGTTCCCTTGTCTCTGACAATATATTTCTATTATATTAAATTTAACGTTTACGTGTTTCAATATTTGTTTAATTTTTTTTTTCTGGATTTGAATCGGTTCAATGCACGTTCATTTCTTTCTGTTTTGTTGATGATCAATTACTGACCGCAACATGCATTTTACATCATACGTTCTCAGTTACCCGTTTCGTGTGTTTAATCTTTGTTTCCTCGGATGGTTCTATCATTCACAATTCCTATTAAATCTGAATTCTCTGATCTCTGTTGCCTTAACATAAAGTTAATCGGCTCTATCTTTCAGTAATAATATGCTGATTTAGAATATTCTTTTACTAAAACTATAACTTTTAAACAATTTATCGAATCACGGCTTTATATTAGCATTTAATTTAATTTAAATGCTTTTATTATTAGCAAGCAGTTGTATGTCTGTTGTTTATCGACGACTCTTTATTTTCAAATGTATTTTGTTGTACAGAATAAAGTAAATACATTTTTATTTTTAATCAAGAGACCAGTGGACTTTGCAAATTCTGTAACTGTGTATTTATAATTTATCGGATCTACATTCTTGAATGGTTGTCTGTTCATGTTGTTATTATTTGAGAAATAATCACGCAATAAAAAAAAAAACTAAACTTAAGCGACACCAGTTATACCGCAACCTTTTTAGTTAGCTGGTAATATATCGTGACGTATGGGGTCAAACGCTTCGGCCGGGTCAAGAAAAAACCAGTGATTTCTTGTTACTAATAAAATTACTTGAAACGATATTTGCTAATTTTATAACAGAATCTCGGGCGCCAATAACCGCATTTTGAAACCGAATCGATTACCTACGATAAACCTAATTTTGTTTCAAAAAAAATTTAGTAGCCTCGATTGAATTAATTTGTCAAAACTTTGGTGAATAAACTAATCAGCCTGCGATCGTTCGATTTATTCTGGTTATCCTTCATGTATAGCTTTAATTTTGGCTATTTTTGTTGTTTACAAAATTGTCCGGTTTCAAAAAATTAGTTAAATATAAACTCGAGCGGTACGGAGATGAAACTGGCAACAGTATAATACAGGTAAGACTGATTCCATCGATCCCAGCCGCTACATTGCCTTTTAATGTCTTTATTATTTTCTCGATCTCCTCCACAGTTACGAGATGTAATAAAAATACTTTTTACCCGGGTATAAATTTACTCTATTGATAGGTGATCTCAGCGTCAGCAGAATTCTGTTAATAGTGTCAATAGCATACTTCTAACCAATATTAGCAGAAGCGTAAGTATGCTGTCATTGATCTCTGGGTATGTCGGATTTTCAATATCTGCAAATTACTTTTACACTTTCATTGTTTTCCGGCCTCTGCAAGTTTTGTTATTAAGATAAAAAAATTTAGTGTTTCATTTTAGTCGATTTAAAAGATACTGTGTTACTTGTATTTATCCTTCAGACCTACATTAAAAACTTCTTTTTTAATTTGATAAGCGACAAGTAATTAAGTCAATAATTTTTATTAAGGAATTATTAATCCACGTTAATACGTTTAAAATTGACTCGGTCTGTAGTAAAGATAAAAGCTGATCGTAATTAATTTTATTTTTACTAGATAAAATTTTTACCTGTGATAACTTTATTCGGCCGATCGACGTCGATTAATTTTTTGAGTAATTCAAAAATGTTCACCGACATCGGTTTTTAAATCATCGCCCTAGATTTATATAAAAAATTATTCTCGGTCTTTAGAAAATAATCGCTTGATGCAAGTTTTACTGTTTTTAGATTCTGTAGTAGATTTACTAATAACGTAGGTAAAAAAAAATTTTTTAATTGGAACTGAGATAAAAATAGGTAAATTAGATTGTGTTTTTTTGTTATCCTGAATCTTAAAATTAAATCAGTTTTATGTTATCACTTATATTTTTAGTTATGACCCTTTAAAATAATGAGAAACTTCCTAAATAATAGAATTCCAATATAATAATAATTACAATTAAAATTTCTACCTTTATTTTGCAGATATTTACGTTTACCTTAATTTCTTTTTTCTTATTTTCCTTTTATGTTCACTGAAGTCTTCTCTTTTTATTATCCAGTAGTAGTCACTCATCATAGATTCATTCCATCCGCCTTGATAATGTTGTTCCATCTGCAATATATCTTGGTGAAACCATTTTCCTTGTTCGTCGCTGATGCCATCTTAGTATAAAGGGAAAAAGTCCAAATGAGAATATAAAAAATGAATTTTCAATGACATTCTGTAACCGTAATTTTTGTAAGTTCACTAAGAGTTCATTTATAAGCTGATCATGGTTTTCAGCTTTTTTATTTCCAAGAAAACCGGTATCGACATCTTTGAATGACTTCTATGCTGCTAGTTCTTTAGGATTCAGTTTGCTGTCAAATCTATTTTCACGAATTAAGTTTCTTATTTGTAACCCGATTTATATTCCTTATTTTAATTTGGCTTCACGTAATTGTGAAAAAACCTCAGCTAAATATTTAAAGCCGTCTCCAACTTTATCTAATGCTTTTACATAATTCTTCATCAGGCGTAATTTTAGTGTAGAGGTAGTAAAATAATGCGATCTGCTTCGACAAGGGGAGTATTGATTACTAAACCCTATCGCTTTCAGGTCAGCAATGATTCGCTACGAGTGTTCATCATACTTTATACCTTTTAAAATTTTTACATACTTTCATATGTTTCTTTTATTCCTGCAGCATGTGCTATGGGAATAGAAGAAAACTTATTCGAGTTAGGCAACAACACTGCCTTTAAGCTTCTTTTTGATGAGTTTATAAATAAATGCTAATCATAACATATTCAATAGTCCTATAGCATGCACCGCAATATAAATTAGATGAATAAGCAAACGTAGACGTACTAATTTATTTGTATTGTTTGTTCCACAAATGACGCAACATAAAAATTTAACGGGTTGTACCTTAAGAACGTTGCGTGATGGGTTGTTTCGGAATGCATATTCAGATTCAGCATATAAAATACTATATAGAACAACTACTTCCTTTTCAGTTCCAAATATTACGTTGAACATTTTGATAGATTTTAACGTAGTTTGACTTACATATTCTTTAATGAACGAAGAGTTGCTAAGAAGGTCTTAGTGGTCATGTCACCGATAAATATAACTGTTCTATTATGAAAGTTTGGAGAAGAATGACTAGGCACGAAGCGTCGATAAATGTTAAACAATGATAGAAAGTTAAGTTTTATCGATTTCAATATCCGAAGATGAGCTATCTCGTAACATGATACTATGGATACGTTAATGCTAGATCACCTAATATTAATACCATTGCATTTTTATATATTTTATAAAACATGTTAAATTATAACCTTCTACTCGTATACTGTAATTAGTAAATTCATAATCATCTTCGATCAACCTTTCTGGTAACACTTGCATCGACTGTTTTTGTGTTACTCAGTTTGCAGATAAATCGATCAGAATTTTTATTCAAGCTTCTAACACCCATATGTATTATGTTTAATGCATCTAAAGAACTGGTTATACGATTAAACAGAAGAAAATCAGGATAATTACCGACAATAAAGTTTCAAAAATTTAGTGGGTTAGAACTTCTAGGTTGTTATTAAAAAACATAGCCTAATTTGAAGTCTAAAATGTTTTACGAAAACGGTAAAGTTACCGGATAATTATCCATTTCCGTATTTTTGTACAAAAATATCTCTAGAACAGTTCTGTGTGGGATTTTTTCTGTAACTTAACCGTCTCGAATATATGGGCTTTGCTTTACTCGGACACCATGTATGTCCCTCGCCTTTGCCATTCCTTGGTTGCGGCGAATAGCCAATCGCAAACAAAGACTCGTTTTTCAGACAGATTTTTATTAATGCGGGTCAAACAGAAACGATCAATTTTGTGATCGTCGTACTATTTTATTTCGTCTTCATTAACATACTGTTTGGACTGTTCCTCCTTTAACATCCTTGACTAAGCAAAATAGTATAGCGGATGAATTTTCGGTTTAAATTTTACTCTGTAAAGTGTAGTGTAATACCGTGTAATTTTACCCGGTAATGTAGGATACAGTTTAGTTTCATATCACCTAACGTGTGTTTTGATGGAGTTATGACTAGTTCTTCTAACTATGGATTCTCAATTCAAAAGCTTTGATTTTTTTTTTTTAATCTATGTTATACTATTCAAATCCTTTTTACCTTTTATATATATTAACATCATATCTAATTTTTGAGAGAAAAAGTCGGCTGAATGTCACAGCGAATCTATTCTACTATCGGTTTGCTTCGTCTCCTGTTTGATTTCATTTTTTCTCTTTTTAAATTTGATCGACAAAAGTTTTTAAACCTCTTTTATTGTTTTAACTTTTCAAATCGGAAGATTTTAATGTTTCGATTTTGTCGCTAAGACTAAAGAACGATTTTACTCTGCATTTCACACACTGCATCCATAACGATTTTTTGTCAACAGTTTTTGATAATTCAATAAATTAAAATTAACCCAAGTATAATAAAACTAAATCTCACATGTAATAAACTTGTTATTTGTATGTGTATTATCTCTACTGCAGTCACATTTATTCATAGCCAATGACAAGATGTTAACTATGACAGCTGATTGTAAATCTGAAATAAATTTTACAAAGAAGTATAGAAATGAGTTTGTTGCAGTGAAACAACTGTTATGTGGTTATTTTTGTGTTAATTTTACTGTCAAATGCTGTTAATTTTGAAATTATGTATTTCTGTTGGCATGGGTGTAAATTGTCCTACTCCTTTGGACTTCTGTGTGGTTCAGTTGATCTCTTTCTCCATCCTTATGCTTTCATCCTGTCTTTTTTGGATGCATAATAAGGAAACTGCATTGGTCACCTGAGCCGATAGAGACCTACATCAGTCTTAGAATCTCAGGCCTCACATAGACCTGGGTACTATCTTTCAAGCCTCAGTGGCTTCTAGCAGTCAGCAGGGTTTAGTTAACAGTCATTTTGCCTATGGGACTTGTGAGACTATTTCCTATCTCATAGTTTAACAAAAAGCCAGATTAGTGACTGAGATATGGGCAAGTAAAGTTAAGACTTATATTATGAAATCTGAAATTAATTTTTTTTTTATACCATAATATAGCATTATTGTATGTTAATTTAATATATTTTCTCCTTTTTTTTCTAGGGATAAATCTGTGTGTGTTTGGGAATGGAAACCAGGTCTTGGGTTTGTAGATACTACATATTCTCCTTTGTTGAGTCACAAGTACACAGTGACATGTGTTAAATTTTCACCACAAGGTTCGCTTCTGGCCTCTGCTTCTATAGATGGTTCAACAAATCTTTGGAATGTCCAGGTCACAATTTTATGTTTAGAGTATTTTATATGAATATATTATTCTGTTTTATATATGCATATGTGTATTTGCCTTACTAAATAGATATAATATATGTAATTCATTGTGTCTTCTAGAAAAGAAAAAAGTACATTAATTTGTGGTTTACGCTTACTTGTTTTTCATGTGACTGTAATACATAAAAGAAGATAAACAGATAAACAGTTTCTCTCAGCATTTTTATGTTAACTAGACAGTTAATTCCTGCAGTATGAAATGGAAATGATGGTTTTAAGGCTGAATATCAGTGCATTTGGGAGAGTTTGTTATACCAATGTATAACAGTCTATTCAGCTCTGTGAAGAAAGCAATGAGAAGTCATGTTTCTTATTTTCTTAGTTTGCCTGGTATAGGACGCTGCTATCCTTTGGAATGACTACACCATACTGTGTCATGTTACCTGCTACGGTCAGGTTATGGCACCTTATTTATATATGTTTATTATTTATTAAAAGTAATGTTTTTAAAATTCATATTATTCCTCTGTATTGTAATAATAAAGCAACTGAAACCCAGCTTAGTGACATATTTCTACAATAAAGGAATCACAAAGTTGTACCGTCTTTGAAAAATGATTGAATATCTGTGGAGAATACTTGGGGAAACAAAGTAATATTTTGATTATTATATAATTAAATATTATATGAATAAATACATGGCAGAAAGGCTCCTGGGATAGACAGGATATCAGCAGAATTATTGGCCATTGCAGGTGAAGAAGCAATATATAGATTATACAAACTAGTGTGTAATATTTATGAAAAAGGGGAAGTTCCATCAGACTTCAAAAAGAATGTTATTGTCATGATTCCAAAGAAAGCAGGAGCAAATAAATGTGAAGAATACAGAACAATTAGCTTAACTACTCATG
>JAAAKQ030157984.1:0-12795 GCA_010016005.3 Zanna intricata | reverse complement strand
TATTGGAAACTTTTTTTCTTATTTTTAGATATAGAATCAGTTTCCGAGAGACTGCCGTGCAGTTTTGATACACCCTGTATATATACGAGTATGTATGTGTATATATATATATATATATATATATATATATATATATATATACATATATATACGAGTTTTGTAAACGTACATACGTATATATATACGAGTATATATATAAGCATATGTAATAAGAGTACGTTTTAAATTAATGACATTTTTGTAATTTTTATACCTCAGAACGTAAATAAAATTCAATTCAATCCACTAAAACTTACAATGCGACCAAAAATAGCACTGTACTCTTCTTCAAAAAGCCGGTAAAAACTGTCTGTGAATTTCTTAGAAAGTTAAAATCCCAGAAATAATATTTCAGAAAATATACATTATTTTCAAATTTTTAGAACAGGTTTCTTACATGTTCTCATATATTGAATTTTTACTTCCTTGTAAGACGTAAAGGATGTATTTTGATCGCGAAAAATTGCGGTTTTCAGGTTTCAACGAAGGTATCCATTTTGACCATCTCGATTCTCTCCCGAGGGGAAAAACGCCCGCCTTGTGGCATCACCAGTTGCCACACCACTCCCTCCGTTCCTAGCCCTCATGGGCTTCACTGTAGGTCGTCTTATAGCCCTTGATCTGATAATATTCCACAGTCATTAATTGACCTCAGGGCAATGCTGTGGATGCGAATGACCCAAGGGACATCCATATCAGCAATTTTGCCATAATTGTGCCCGGTGACCGATATCTTCTACGAAGACATAGGACACCTTGTAAACCACCCATCCATTTTGACCATCACTGAATCCATTTTGATCAGTTTCGGCGTGACGTCTGTATGTACGTATTTATCTTGCATAAGTAAAAAACTATTAGCTGCAAAATATTGAAATTTTGAATTTACAATTGATGGTACACATCTAATTTTGGTTAACATCTAATTTTGCAACTCCCCTTTTAATTGCAATCGACTGGTCCAAAAAAAAAGCCCAAAATCCAAATGCATTGGATTTTTTACTTTTTTTCTAATTGCAGTAATAAGACCTCTCGTAGAGAACTTTTCAACGACATATGATTAGTGGTACTTATTTTCATTGCTTCCTGAGTATTAGGCAAATAAAATTTTAATTAATGAAATATTTGGATCTTACAAGGGGAAGGCACATAGGTTCGAATCTGACTCTATGTACATATATTTTAAAAAAACTTTTATTGAAAAATATTGATTTATTAATAATTATTAACACCTGCTTGCAAAAAAAAAATTCCATAATGTATAATAATAATATTAAAAAAATATATATGAAAGAAATAAGAAGTTAGTGAAATAGAATTTTATGTGCTTTTCATTTGAATTCAAACAATTTTACAGAGGTTAATAATTAATAATAAATCTAGCTATTTAAATTTTTTTTTTTTTTTTTTTTAAATTATATGTATATGAAGTCGGATTGGACTGATGTGTCGATGGTTACGGATCTGACACGCTATCTTTTACATTACGTAAATACTTAAGCGAGGTGAAACAAAATTAAAATATAAACCAGTTTAAAATGCTGAAATAAGTTTAAATGAAGTGCAACAAAAAATGTGCATATGTAATTTAATAGACGTACAAAGATATCATACGGTATCGACATCACATTTTTTAAATATTTATTTACATAAAAGGCTAAAAATTTTGCAGTACAAAATAATATAATTTTTTTTTAGATAATAATATTACAATATACGAGTATTGTTATGGTTTGGATAAATAAACATAATTAAAAATTATTTTATACTAGAGTGAGAATTCCAAAATCTTATTTTTATTCCTTATAAAAATTCTGTTGTAGCATGAAAATATGTTTTAAATAATCTATTTTTCTTTTAAATTTTATTTATGAAATAAAGTTTTTATTATTACTTTAATTTTTTTTTGTTTTTCAATTTGAATGAATAAATGCACCAAAAAAAAAACCTCTTTTCAATTGTCATCCATTAATCACTAAATATCTTCCTTCTGAATCTGGTCTGAAAGGACCAGATATAAATATATAAAAATATAGATAGATAAATATATATATCTATATATAATAAATAAAATTATAGAATATAATAAATATAGATAGATGTATAGATATGATAAATTCAAAACTCCTAGTGGTAGAGATATATAATCTTAAAATATGGACATGATACAAAATATTTTTATCGAAATTTATTTATAATTCAATCCCAGTGTCATTCAGAAATACTTTAAACTGATTATCAACATATTTTATTGATCTTTGATAGAAAATTTTGATCCCACCGATCAAAATTTCCTATCTGCAGACTAATATTAAATTGCCATTTACAAGTATGTTTTATTCAAACTATGCGGTAGAATTTATTGACTGGTTAAAAGAGGATCAATCAACAGCAATTAGTTTGAGTGACGCATTCATGAACGGAGTACTAATCATTAGTATTATATAATAGTTAAGTATTTAAGTGCTATTATTGAAGTGGATTAGTGTTGATTCTTATTGATTTTTAATTTTACTGTACTTTGTTATCTATAGTTAAATTTTTATCCTATTACTTTTTTATCAATAAATATTAGTGAAATTAGGATAAATTAAAAGCAAATTTCACTTAAACTTTCATAATATACTTTTATTTTTATAAATCTTTTAAAAAAAATTTGAAAAAATTGATGTCAGTATCGCATTTTTTATTTTCTGAAAATTATTTAACGCATAAAAAATCCAATTATTATTTCATAATCAATATCTTGTTAATATAAATGTTTTAAATATATTTTATTTATAAATAAACCAATAAATTAACTATATATATATATATTTATAAAATGTTTGAAGTTACTACTAAGATGGCATGAAGATGACAATCATTTACAGTGTTTGATAAGTGTCAAACGTTGACATATACTTACACTTTGATTGATGGCGCATACACTGCATCTCGTAGAATCAGAATTAAAGTTGAGGTAGATGTATAAGTTATATATATATTTAATTAATACTCATCTCACCATAAAAAGTTTCTTTAAACACGATCAAACACAGTTTGAAAATTAATTTATTTATTTAACCAACCATATCTGCCTCTCATTTTTAAGTACAGATTTAAACCTTTATTTATTGCTATTATTTATGTATTATATTTTTAGTATATTTAGTATTAGTATTTAGTATATTTTTAAAGGTTTATCAACCATTCCACGTTGTTTTTATATTTATCATTAATAAAATTGTCAAGTGTGTTAAAAAATTAAACTTTTCAGTTGTAATGAAGTGAAGAAAGTAACACAGTTGAATCCATTAACACAATTTTATTCTATATTTGGCTTTAATTAATTAAATATATTTTTCATACAAAACGAGGGCTTTGCTGAATGTGTTTTATCTAAAGATTTACGCATACTTTATCAAAAGGACATTAAATACGTAAGCGTAATTTTCTAAAATTATCTTTAAAATAAAAAAATATATAACAAATAGTTTACAAATAAATTCAATATATTTATAACTGGATCAACCCTTTTTGGCTTTCATAAGATTTAAGAGATATAATCCATAGGGTTTGTGTAGTGGTTAAACTCGTCATCGAGCAAATTAACTGATTTCGAAGTCGAGAGTTATAAAGTTCAAATCGTAGTAAAGGCAGTTACTTTTATACGGATTTGAATACTAGATCGTGCATACCGGTGTTATTTGGTGGTTGGGTTTCAATTAACGACATATCAGGAGTGGTCGGCATGAGATTGTAAAAGAGTATACTTCATTTACATTCATTCATATCATTCTCATTCATCCTCTGAAGTAATACCTTACGGTGGTTCCGGAGGCTAAACAGGAAAATAAAAGCGATACCAGGATGTGAAGCTGTAAAAATCACACCATATTTGTGAAATTATACTTAACGCATGCTTAATTAAAATTGTATAAATATATTTATCACCTCACCATCTAGTAAAAATAGCATGCGCTTCGTAACTTAAGACGTAAATTAGCTTCAGATAAGATTGTTGTTTGTTTAATTAATTGATATTTTCAATTATAAATAATTTTTATGTTTGGAATTAGTTCATTTAAACAAATGCATGGACGATGGAAAAATCTTCAACTCAGAAGAAGCGTATTTTTATCTTTCTCTGTACATCTCTCTGTAGCTCATTTCTCTCTTTTACAAGTTGCTTAAATCGACAGAACTAGAGCCCCTTTATAAATATATTTGGCCATGTACTATTTTTTTTTTTTTTACATATTTTTGGCATTAAATATGCCATTTTTAAACTCCGAACCCCTCTAGAAGGTCCCTCGATGTTTCAGTCAACATTTTCCGAAAGATATCCCTCCTAATTTTTTATTAGAACCCGAATCAGTCTCAAAACCCAAAGGGCGAATAATCGGGATTCATCCGAACTGAATTGGTAAATTATTCATTCAATAAAATATTTTAATTATTTATTATATATAAAGTGATTCAGGAGAAAAAGTTAATAACTTGTGAACACTTTCTAGGGCTTAAATAAGGAAAATATTTCATACAAACATATGCCTGATAACGCGTTGTTACCGAGTTACGGTTGTATTAAAAACAGTTGCTTTTAATACAATAAGTTTATACATTCAAAAATTAGGCTGGCATCACTAACTGTGTACTTGAAAATTAATTGGATTACAACTCATTTTTGTCATAAAATTATTGTTACATGTTAGTAAACACATTAGGGAGTTTAGTTGTTTTTGACATAATTTTGATTCTCCTTAATTATTTTTGAAAATCAAGTTATGTAGTGATTTTGTGTTTAAAGTACTCTAAACTGTGCCTAAATTATTCCAATCGAATCTGAATTTAAAAAAGTGAAGTTCCGTTTTGAATTGTTTGTTTCTTTTCGGTGTACGGCTTTTTCAATGGAAGTACTTAAGCTTCGGTGAAAGAATATCTACGTAGGTATTTTGGACGAGTAGGTCTAAGCTGTAAAATATTTTGTATAATTTTTGGTATTCTTCGTGAGTAAGGTACACTTCCCGGAGTTCATATTTCATCCAAACCAGTATATGGTAATGAAAGAAAAAACATTATTCAGGTGATAGAGCATACCTCTAAAACGAACATGCTAATAATTTCTACACGACTCAATACTCCACAAACCGCAGTATGGAGGACAATACTTTCTAACTCACTATATCATTATCATGTTCATAAGTTCTACACCTCCAGTTTAGTGACCATCGCCGGACGACTGCGGTTTTGTCTATGGATCAACAATAATTATCACTTAATTCCGTTCGTACTATTTTCGGACGAAACTACGTTTACCCGTAATGGCATAAACAACACACGGAATTCATATCCGTGTAATTGAAAAAACCTACATGCCGTAGTTGAATCAAATTTACACCTACGATTTTTTTTGTAAACGTTTTTGCTGTAGGACGATTGACAACCAATCAACAGGCCTTTTCGTATTAGAATTATTATACATGTCACAAGAGAAAATTATTTGGAATTTGTAAACAATGAATTTCTTACAGTGTTTGAAAATCCCTCATTGGCGAAACGAAATGTATTATCAAATTGATGGAGCACCAACACATTTCACTAATAAAGTAAGACAATTACTTCCTAAATGAAAATTTACTGGCCAATAGATTGACCGGTAAATCCCTTCAGGACTAGGAACGGAGGGGGTGGTGTGACAACCAGTAATGTCACTTGGCGGGCGTTATTCCCCTCGGGGGGGAACTTGAGATGGCCATTAGATTGGACGTAGAGAGTCAGTAAAATGGTCACTTTTTTTCTTTTTTTTTTGTTTAACCTCCGGAACCACAGTTAAGTATCTTCAGAGGATGAGATGAATGAATTGTAGCGTGTGTGAAAAATGCCATGCCTGACCGTGATTCGAACCCGCGACCTCCGGAAATTGGTTACCTAGATCACACTACCTTAGATTATTGTTTATGAAGTTGGATGAAATGGCAAGGTATTCAAGCAAACTTTAAACAGATGTGATGAACTGATCGCTCGCATTCTTAATATTTCTGTCCTCATTAGATTGCCAAGAGAAAATGTAAGGAAAAGAATTGAAAAGTACATCGATGTTAATGATGGAATTTTCGAACATTTATTGTAAATTAATGCTGTATAAATTCAGTGAGTATTTTTTTTTTTTAAAGTAACTTAAAAGTATTATAATTTTTCAAAGGTCTAAATTTACTCAAAATAAAAAAGGTGTTTATAATTTTTACAGATTCATAAAATTTTTCTATTAAGTTTTGTTTTTAATAATAAAAATTGATTCTTTTTTTGTTTTTCAAGTACTTTATTACATCAATTTTCTCAAGACTAAATTCTCTACAAGTTTTTATAATGAATTTTGGCATTTATTAGTAATTTTAAAAAAATTACCTCAAATCTAAAAAAAAAAAAAAAATGTATTTTCGTCGCCGAAGTTTTCTGCTTTACGTTGGATTTCATGAAAACTGTGAGAGATTCAGTTCTGGAATCTGTTTTTATTCGATTTTGACTAGAGGAACTGAAATCATGGTGAAATTTTTCGATAGTTGTAACTCGATGAAAAGGCCTTTTCAGAAAGCATGTTTATATGATTCTTTTTCCTTATTTAAAGTTCTAATATCAGTTAGCAAACTGTTTCTCTTTTCTCTTGAATCACTTTGTGTTTTATTGTATTATTTTGATAAGGCTTTCTTTTGATAAGCAGCTTAAATCCTACTTTTTATCTGTATAAGTTAACTCGAATTATAATGATAAAAACAGGAATAAAGCTTCCAGTTGTTTAATATTTTATGATCTACTTTCGTTTTGTACTTCTTTGTAGAGTAACAAGAATTCATATTTAATATATGATTTTTTTCAATGTTTTAGTATGTTCCGCTTGCTTTTTTCTATTCTATTCTATAACTTACTATACTTTAGCATCAGATTTCCTGATTTAATCTATGAAATTATTAAACAAATTATGTGATTTTATTTAATTCCATAAATTTCTATAATACGTATTTTGTTTTTTTAGTATTAAATTTTTATTATTATTTTATATATTTTTAATATTTTATTTATTACAAATTTAATCATAATTTACATCTTTTATTGTCGTACTTGAGTGCATTTTTAACTAGATAAAACTAAATCACAAGGTTTCTTGGTTCTCACTTATTATATTGTAAGAGCTCTTAAATATTCTTCTATTAATCGTAGTCTGCATTTAAATATTATTTTTAAAAGTATACATTAAATTAAAGATAATTGAATTAGGTAATCTTTGCGTGATTTATTATAAATATATATATATATTTATTATTGTTATTATTTACTTTTAAGGCTGCAAAGGACCACTTTAGTCAGAATAATTCAAGCCTTTTTTTTGGCCGATCTTTTGCATTTTAGTTCTTAGCTTTAACTTTCTCCCAAATTAAGGAAATGTTCGTACAAAAATTTATTAGGCAATAATCTGTACTGATTTTCCTGTTTATAATTTTTGTTTATGCAGGTTCTAAGAATCCTACGTTCGATTTTAACCGAAGGTTCAGTTTTGTTTTTCTGATTTAATCAGAAAATTCCATACATGATAACCTATACATATGTATAATTAAATTCCATATATAATTATATATATATATATATATATATATATGATTATATATGGAATTGAAGATATTAAATTTATCTTCACAATTTTTTAAATTTAATATTAAAATAGGAAATTTATATTATTGTTATTGCAATTTAAAAACTAAAATAACTTAAAAAATACTATTCATTATCAGTAATATGTATTTATATTTCTGATTCTTACAAAGCTGTATACGGATTTATGAAATACATAAATTATACGCAAAATAATTTAAATTTTCATATTTCCAAATAAGAAAAACGATAATTTATATTTTAAATTAGTTTCAGTATTAAATAATAATATAATTTTAAAAACACAGGATTTAAATGATTTATATAACTGATAATAGAGTTATGACAAATTACTTGGCAAACAACAATAATTTATTTAAAATTTCTGCTGTGTATTTGAAAATGAATATCGTGGTTTTAAAGTTATATAATATTTATTAAGGTTTAATTTCACTGATAAATTATACATGACATGAAAAAAAAACTCAAAAGGTTTTTCCTGTAAGGGTTCATTGTGAGCACCATTCGTCACATTGCACACATCCAGCCCTAGGAGAGTTAATTCTATAATTTAATCAGCAAGTCTGAAGTAGCTGATCCGGTAGCTGCTTCAATCCTGCGTCTCAAGACGGGTAGGTTAGCTGGTAACGTTGGAACATACACTTGATCCTTTATAAACCCTCAAAAAAAATATCACACGGGTCAGATCGGGCGAAATTGGAGGCCACGACAAACAAACTCTGTCATCTGGTCCCCGGCAACCGACCCATCATTCGGGGAGAATTTCATTCAACCGATCAGGTACAGCATTACGCCAGCGAGAAGTTGCACCATCATGATGCCAAATGAAGATCTGTGGTTTATATTGCAGCATAGCCTAGGATTTCCTAAAACTACGCACAATAGAGCTTCTTACATGTTAAACATTATTTTCTGACAAAGTCAGTCGTCCTGTACTCTACCCTTTACAAATACAGCCAGTGGTTTCAAATTTTTTTTACTATTTTCGAATATTATTGTCATTCTGGGGATGACAACTTCAAACGGATGGAACTTCAAACGGAACGCAAGTTGAACGGTAATTACAAAATACACACTTTGCAAACTGCAAAACATAGAACGCTTTCTGTTGGAGGGGAGATCGCCATTTTTGCTACTAGCGCTTTTAAGTAGAAGCTAAAAGAAACATTTTTTGAGCTTGCACATGTCTAAAACTAGGTTGCTCTTTCATTTCATATACAATATATAATCATAATACATTAAACTTGAGAAATATTACGTAGTTTTAAAATCCCGATATTCATTTTGAAACACATGGTGTAATAATTTATACTATAGTATGTGAATGATAATTCCCAGTAATTCAAGAACATCAATATAATTTTTCCATAAAATTTAGAAAACTAACCTCTACTAATTGAAACGAATTACTATTCAAAAAGAGGACTTTAAGGTACAGATTTTAGCTTATTAAAAATTTTCCCCTTAGAAATATCAAAACTCAGTTCTTAAAAAAAATTGGATTAAGGTGTCACTGAATAGTTTTTGGTAACAATATTGTATGATTTCATAAAATTTACAATCATACAATAAAAATATTTTCCTTAATTTACGTATATAAAAGTTTCCGGTTTAAATATATGTCAATGATAATTTTTTTTTTTTTTTTTAGAATTTACCGATAAATTTACGTGGAAATGTATACGTGGAAGTGTTACGATTTATTAAATATTGTTATAAATATTTCCCTTAATCTTTCGAAATAATCATAAATTATTTATATTTTTAGTAAGTTAAATGTTATTCGTTTAATATAAATTAAGTGGAATGTTCAATACAGCGTGTTTCGTGGTATTTTTTGTTGTATATTTCTAATATCTAACATTTATTTTAGAGAAAGAAAAATTAAACCAAGAAACTTTTTTTATCACCACTTTTATAAATGTGGTATATAAATATTTAAATTTAATTTGTGTGTACAAAAGAAAGATAACTTAAGTAAAAAACAAATAAAGACATGTTAAATTGTTTGTACATCTTTTTTATAAAAGTTAATATAACGCCCTCTATATGTAAGAAGTACTCCAACATTCTGCAATAGACAAAGACCGTTGATATTTTATATAACTCGAGTGCTGTTGTTTGCTTTATTTTTAACCTAAAGCTTGTCCATCCAGCCAGCTACATCTCTTACGTTTTTCTTCTCTTTTTCCATTCCTTTCTTACCAACAACTCCTTATTCTGTAAGTGAGCTGAGTCAATATAACAAAAGTGCATTTCATCTCAGCAAGTAAACAGTATTACACCACTCCCTTCTCCATAATATGTTTCCTCCTTCCGTATTTTCAATTCATTCATTCAGCCAACCGTAAATATAAATATATACGTCATTATGTTGAAACATTTAACAAAATAATATTTTCGAACAATTTCGAGAAATGTTATTTTCTTTAAAAATATCATGTTATAAATCCATTTTGTTATATATCTTTAAAAAATATATATATATAAATAAAAAATATTATTTTAAAAGTTATTTTATTGACTAATCGGTTAATAGCACGCAAGCATGATGTTCGATCAGGAGGTTACTTTACCTGGACCACCCGTAGATGAGAGTTCTTACAAAAAAAGGAAAAAACAAATCTATTAATTAGGAACTAAAATGTTATAAAAAATTTTTCCAATAAATAAAAATATTTGATATCTTTTGGCAAACGTTTAAGTTGTTTTATCAGGTTAAAAAATCTGATATGGTCACCACATGACAAGGAAGTCATGTGGTGACCACATCAGATTTCCCTTGTAGGTTTATTAAATTACATACGTTTTTTTCTGCACATCATTTGAACTTATTTCATTTGAAAGTGAGATACGATTCTCCAATTCTTTAATAAACTAGACCGTTACACAGTTACTAAAATATTGGTTTTTATTAACATGAAAGATTTTATACAAATTATCAATTCAACAATCTTACTTGAAAGAGAGATTAGAGTGAAAGTCCCTTTATTAGTGTTTAAATAAATGTAAGTCTTATATCTATCTAATACAATTTTTTTTTTAATTGCTATGATATACCATAAAAAAATGAAAATAAAAAAAACAGGAGAGGGTTACTAAATTTTATAGCGAAAAAAAAAGAAATTTTATAGCGATATTTATTATCAGGTAGACTGAAAAAAATGCACTAACAAAAATATACGATTCTAAATAATATTAAATAATCAGATTTTTCATCAAATCTATTACATATACAAGTATGTAATAATGCCTATTAATCTACATATACATATTTTTAAAAGTAAATAAAGTTTTATTTCATTATTAACTTTTGATTTTTTTTTTCATATATATTTTTTTTATTACGATTATTGAATTATTATTCATTGTAAATTTGTTTTACAATCCGAGATTAATAATTATTAATAAATTATTATTTTTCAATTAAAAAAAAAAATGATAAAAAAAAAAGAAGATGAAGTCTGATTTGAACGGATGTTTACCCTTTTAAAATCCAAATATTTCATAAATTAAAATTTTTTTTTTTGTTATAGCTTTGGAATTTGAAAATAAGTGCTACTTAATAATATCATTGAAAAGCTCTCAATGAGGGCTTATTAGTGCAGTTAAGAAAAATTCTAAGATACAAATGTTTTTGTATTTTGGGTTATTTTGGACACTTATTGTTCAGTCAATTGCAATCAAAAGTGGAGGTGTACAATTATTTGTTACAACAATCCTAAATCGAAAATTTCAATATTCTACAACTAATATTTTTTTAGTTATGCTAGATACAAACGTACGTACGTACGTACAGACGTTACGCCGGACTAATCAAAATGATTTCAAGGATTGTCAAAATGGATATTTCCTTTTGAAATCTAAAAAACCTTTGAAATTTTTCGCTCTTGCATTTCATATAAGGAAGTAAAAACGTTTTATTTTAAAAGTTATTGATTAATTTGTTAATAGCACGCAATCATGATATTCAACCAAGAAGTTACACTATTTGGACCACCCGGAGATGCGAGTTCTTAAAAAAAAAAACAAATCCATTAACTTAGAACTAAAATTTTATAAAAAAAAAAAATTGGTATGTATCTTTTATCATATGTTTAAGTTGTTTTATGTGGTTAAAAAATTTAGCATTGCCGGATTATAAATTTTGAAAAGATAAAAATTTATTCTACTAATAAATTTATATGTTACTCGCTCATTGAATAAATCAGTGACTTATTAATATTCTCAGAAGATATAGTTCAGAGATAAATCTAGTTAAATATATAGTTATTTATAACCCTAAATCATTTTAAATTTCTCTTCTGTAAAACGAGGATAATCTGATTATTCATGTTTCAATTAATGGCAGAAGTATATAATAAAATAAACAGGAAAAAAAGAACCAATTTTCTCTTGTAAAGCAGGAGTGGTTAGAAATAATGTATATGTTGTGTGAAGGTAAATGGAGATCAATAAAAAAGTATAATGGATGATACAGAAAAGAGTACAAATGTAGAGCAGAAAATATTGCATCATTGTTGTAAATTCAATAAATAAGCTCAATAATAGAGTTGGTATAGAAGTATATTTGAGTATCTTTCCATTCGTCCAACTGTTTAGACTGTAATACCTGAACGGCTGATTTTATCTAGTTCATCTTTATAAACAGTATTTTTTCATCAATTTTTATCGAAAAATTTACGTTAAGTTCTTTTGGAAATATCTTATTAAATAAAAAAAGAATCGATTTATTCGTATTTAAAAAAAAAAAATTATGTTTACAATCTTAATTTAATCCACTGAAAGAAAAACTGTTACATTTTTTATCCCTATTTAAATTATTTTTCTGATTTAAATTTATTTAAATTCACAAAAATTATTTTTGTTTTACTTATTTTCTTTTATTTTTTTTTTATTTGTTTTATATGGGCATCGACTGCTGTGGTCGTTAGCCCTCGTCACATTTTAAAATTAATCAATAATCACCGTAAGGCTCGTCATATGTTAGGGTGTAAAGGGCCCTAACATGTCTTTAAAATAACAAAGGAAAAAAAACACGAAAACAAAACACTGCAGACACAATACAAAAAGACACTTACAGGGTGTAAAGGGCCCTGATATTTA
>JAAAKQ030157973.1:0-12795 GCA_010016005.3 Zanna intricata | reverse complement strand
TGTGAAAAATGCCATGCCTGACCGGGATTCGAACCCGGGACCTTCGGATGAAAAGCCGAGACGCTACCACTCGGCTAACTTGAAAATAAAACTTCTACATCCCCTCTATATAAAATTAGGACTTCTCAAAAACTTTGTTAAGGCAATGAATAAAAATGATGCTGGATTTTGTTAGTCGAAAGAAAAAATTCCTTGTGTTAGTGGTGCTAAAATCAAAAAGAGAATTTTTGCGGATCCACAAATAAGAATTGTGATTAGAGATAGATATTCAAAGAACTATTAAATCAAGTTGAAAAGTCAATGTAGAGGTTATTTAAAAGTATTGAGTACAACATTTTAGGAAATCATAAATCTCCTAACTACTATGACATTAGGTGAATTATTACAGTAATACAAACATATGGGATGTAATATGTCCTTAAAAATTCATTTCTTGGGTTCACACCTGACTTCTTTCCCGACAATCTCGGCATTGCCAATGACAAGCTTGGGAAATGTTTCTACCAGCAAATGTCAGTTACTGGACACAGGTACCAATAATGGTGGAGTATACGAGTGCTTACAGATTATTGTTGGATGCTAAAGAGGAATGTTCCAGATGCCAAAGACAAAAGGAAAACAATAACAACCATGTGTTAGTTAAGTTGAATACTATCCTGCATGCATGTATTTCTTACACATCTTTCAAAATTTACCTATGTATTTAAAAAAAAAATCAACATTTTTGATAGAGATGTGATGAAGAAAATCTATTTAAATATTTGAATTCAGTTTGGAAAGTTCTATTACAATCACATATTTTGTTAATTGTGCCAAAAAAGTTTAATTATGTTCCTTAGTGTTATTACTTATGTCAAATTTAATCTTCTTTATTTAGTGGAAGAGCGATTGAAATAACCATTAAATAATTTGGTTCAATTTGTAGTTAAAAAAAATTATAATTTTGTATAATAATTAGTACAGTTTTAATAATAAAATTATAATAGTTTAACAAGTCTCATGGAGCAAGGAAAGTATTGTATGCAAGTATGTATGCATTACAGCCGTTCTTCAACATGCTTCGCTGAAAATAACTGAAGCCTATCTCTTGCTGAAAATCAAATTTTGACACAATTTATATACAGCATATTAATCTTTTCATAAAAATAGATCAAGCATTAATAAGCATTAATGATAACTAATTTAACATGTGTTGAAAACTGCAATATGAATTATCAAACACAGAAAATTAAAAAGTGAAAAAAAAAATTTATATCGTGATATATAAACATACTTATTAATTAAATATCAGACAACTAAACTACTATTCAAAACTAAAACCTAAGGAAAGATAACAAAAATAACATTTTAAAGACGATTAATTTATTTTAACACATTACACAACTAAAAAGTGCTGTAAAGTTTTTGAAAGTGTGTATCAGCAGTAAAAAAATTGCGTTCTGGCATAATATATCACTGATAGAAATAAATGGAGAATTAAAGAAAGAGAAAGAAAAAGAATCATGCGATTCAGTTATTTTTTATTATTAATTACTACACTGAAATAATAAAGCTACGAGCACACAGAACAAATATAAACACAAATGCAGAAGAAATATTCTAAAATTTTTGGAATAAAAATACATGAAATTATCTAAGATAGAATTGAGACACGCAATAATACTGTTGTATGCTTCTTGTTTTAGACGATATAATATTATTCTTTTTACAAATAACATAAATATGCTGAAGAATAGAAGTAAATAGATAACAATGATGGAATATATTTACAGAATAATATTAAGTAACAATTGTAGTGTTTTGAATTCAATAATTACTGTTAGAAAAAATAAAAACAAAGAAATTTCATCAGTTTTGTTAGTTTGGAATATGATATTTATAACTTTTTTACTACTGTAGAACTAATGATAATTTCATCTATGTTAAGATCAGAATTTCAAACATAGCTAAAAGTATGATTCCAAACATAAAAATTTATAACCCGATTTAATTCTAACAGAAACAATTCTTTTTTGTACTGGAGTGTGGTACTGTATAATATTCTTTGTTTTTCATGAGAATGTGTGAGGGAAAACAGTTGTTGGAAAGCAGTCAGTATAACTGCTGCTATTATCAATTGTTAAAGAGTGACAACAGTAAACAGGTTGAAGGATAAAAACACAGACACACATTATTTACATGAAAGAGGAAGACAGAAGCAGTAGAATATGTAGCAGATAACTACAGTATGATGTCAAAACCAATCCACTCCTCATGTTGACCAAATAAATTGAGATTGATGTAATAACTGTTCTAAAGCCTGCACATCTTTAGGAAAAACAACGTTTAATATGAGTTAGTGAAGAGTATTCAAAATTATGGTCAGAATAACTTGTAATTAATCTGTGTTATGTAATATTTTATACAAATATGTAAATATTTAGCAAAAAATGACAAATTTAGTACAGATTACTTTATTATATTAATTAGTATGAAATAAATAAATGTAATAAAAAGGTGAAAATCCTGTGCATTAATTCCTTTTGTTTCCAGGCTGTAAGAATTTAAAACCATTATCCTTTTATCTAATTTCTATCATTTAAGCAAATTTTTATCAACTTTAATTCAAATTATTATTTAAATAATCTTCTTATAAAAAACTGGGAATAGACAAGGTTATATGGCCAAAAGCCATTGAAACATGCAAAGTAGGGAAAAATCATCTTTTTTTTTAAAAATTATGTTTTTTTTGTGAAACCAGCTAATTGATAATTATTCTAGTTAACTGTTAAAAATGAAAAGTAGATTTTAAATGAAAAAGTTGATTTTATTATAAATACAGACAATGAAACGATTAACAAAATATTATAGAAAAGACAAATATAAAAGAAAAAAAAAACAGATAAAGTTAAAGTGCAGGTCAAAATCTGGAATCAAACCTTATGATAAATGACGAAATGGAACTTTAGTAACATTAAAAATATATATAAATTAAATGAGTCATAATAAATAATTACACAAAAATATTAATTCCCTCCATTAAATAAACAGTTATAATTTGTTTGTATTAATAAAAATAAATAATTATAAAGTCGACAGAAAAATATTGTAAACAACATAAGAAATGGAGAGATATGCAATCTGCTAAATAAAATTTTTTTCTGCAGTATTTGCAGTTGATTATAATTTCATTAGTTATATGAAAAACTAGAAGGTTCCAGCTTATGAAAATTACATTGCGTATAACAAAATGTAAAAAAAGAGTATGTTTCATGAAAAAGTTAATTCTACAGCTATGGACTAAAGCTGAACTATGGAATAAAGGGAAGTAGAAGGAAATTTTATTACAGTTTAATAATGCAACAAATGAACTAAAAAATGAAATCTACATCATTTGCCTCTTTCAAGCCAAATAAGGGTTAATCTACTTATTCACAATAAATTCCATTAACTATCCATTTTAAAGTAGTTTACTAAATGTTATAAAAAACTAATTACTTTTGTCTTATGTTGCTTTTGTATAATCTTTTTTGAGGTAGCTGAGGTAAATTTACGGATGGAGTTGAAACATTAAATAAAAGAATGAAATAATTTTAGAAATACTTTCCTCTAAAAATTGCTAAAAGGAAAACTGATCTCAAATTTTACTAAATTTCTATTAGGATTTACAAAGATGACATATATGAAGCTGTTTTTAAGCAGCACATAAATAAGCTTACATTTTGAAGGTGTTGAAAATAATGTAAAATGTTATTTGAACCTAAAGTAGATACAATTTTTAGATTACTTATATTTTATTATCTCTTAAATATGAAATTACATCCATGTGAAATTGTAATCTACATTTTTTATATAAGTGTAATTACCACTAACGGAGAGTACAGCTGTGTGTGTGACAATGCGGGCAGGGTTGCTTGCAACACAAGTATAATTGCCAGAGTCACTGCGACCAACACTTGATATCTTTAAGATGCTTGAATACAGATCAAAACGGATGATATCGATTACTCCTGGCATGCTTATCAGCGGAGCCCCATCTTTAAGCCAAGTAAGATTCAGCGGCAAATCACCTCGGTGAACGTTGCAGGCCACTTGGGCACGAGAGCCTTCAGCCAGTGCAGGAAAAATGAAAGGCGCAATTTCAGGTGGAACTGAAAATTGAACATGCAGTGCTACTTTAAGGAAACAAAACAAATTGTGAAATTTCATTCCCTGTACTCAAATAAATAATGTGCAGTGACACATCAAAAACTGAAATGCAAATGTGTATATGTGCAGAACAGTGCTGAAAATAAATGAGGGCACGAAAAACATTTTCAGTATAAGTTTAATGAATATAAACATACACTCCAATGAGCAATCCATTTTCAATTAATCTATTTTATCAAACTGACTCAAATTAGTGTTAAAACTATACTAATAGCAATATAGTTTAAACTTTTATAAACAAAGAAAGTTTGTTTTGTTTTTCTGGATTAATCTCTTAAACTTTACTAAAAATTTTTTTTGCTATTTGAAAGGTAATTTTTTCCTAAATAGTATACACTCTAATTACATCACTCAGTCTAAGGCCTTGGTTTTATTGATTCATTAGCGAATCAATTAAAACTGTACTTATCCATCAGTATGATTTTACTTAGATAAAAGTTTATGAAATTAACTTCAATGAACTACAGGAACGATTTTAATACATATGTGATGGCCACTGGCATTACATCTATACTTTATTTTTATTTATTTGATAAGTTACCACTACTTGGATGTGGAACATCTGGGGAATAGGCAAATGGAGGTATCAAGTTGAGGAAGTATCACGTTACAAGTTTGAATCGCAGGTTACCATCTTGTGAAGGATTTTCTATCTGTATTGTCACTGTTTATTTGCACCATATTGTTTACATTTCATTATTACTTGACAATTAAAATGTTTTACACGTAACACTGAAATATGAGTTTTTTGAATTAATTCAAATTCAAGATCTACAATTTTGTGATTAACAGTAATGTATGAAATTCGTACAAAAATGAATGTACCAATAGAGTTTAATACTTGAATATAAAAGGAAGTGCATACACTTTTTAAGTGATAATACAATACTCTATGAGCAATCTAATGATTTTTAAAAAATTAAAATCTATCACACTAAACAGTGGTAATAAAAGAAATACAAAGATAAAGTAATTATCATTTTATAAGGAAAAGTAAACTGAACTTCATTTACATTCAATTTCTTAGTTAAACAAACAAAACTTTCATTATCTCAATTTTTTGCTTAAATATATTAATAAGGAAATTTTCAGATTAAACCTGATTATTAATATTTGCTTTTAAATTATCTAATTTAATATGACTAAAATTGTTTTACATGCCCTCAGCTGAAAAAATACTAGTGCAGAAACTTGTGCAGTGCTAAATTACAGCCAGTTGCAGTTAATTTATGGCTGTATACCATTGATATTCAGCTGAACTGAGTGAGTCGAAGTTGCCACTGGATTCTGTGCTTGACAAGTGTAACGACCACCATGTATGGTTGCTAGCTTCTCTATTAGCAGGGTACTACTGAATTCTCCAACACTGGTGACAGTTAGAGATGGAAGTTTCAGTTCTGATACAGGTGCATCATCCTTTAGCCATTGAATTGTCAGTGGTGCATCTCCTTTTGTAACCAAACATTGAAGTCCCACCCGTTCCCCCAGCTGGACTCCATTTTCCACAGAGAATGGATAAATTGATGGTGGCTCTGTACACACACTAATCTATATAATCTTTCAATATTTAATATTCTGAAAAAAATAATTACATCTTCCAAAACTGTCAATAATATTCATTCAGTTTCACATAAGAGCCAGACTTTTGGCTAGGTGACTTACAGTTTGTAACAACAACCACCACACAAAATAATCAAGAAAAAACAACACAATACAACTATGATAAAAAATGATCAAGAAATAGAATCAGACAAACAACACATTAAAAGCAGGTAGAAGAATGAAATGGATACTTTCCTATAATATAATTACATAAAGGAATTCTTCATGATTTAAAAAATTCCTGAACAAAAGAGGGGTTACGGTTTTTTATATACTTATGCAGTTCTTGTTTTAATTAGAATAATATGTATAACTTGTGAATCAACTTGAGTTGTTATAGAATGCAAGCCTGAGATATTTGTATTTCTTAAGATTCAGTGCAATGTTCTAGAAACTTCCCTGTGGCTAAATTAGGAAAAATATTTTGGTTGGAATCATTGAAGTCAAGAAGAAACATTAAAGGATTATAATTACTTAATAACATATTTAATCATAAAATAAATTCAGAGTATCGTATAAATTAAATTTTTTATTTTCCTTTTATCAATCGCCCATTTTGGGTTTAAATTTTTGAAATTCATGCTGTATAATTTATCCTGTAACTTATCATATTTGTTTTACCAAATTATCAGTTTGTAAAATTTCTTAAGGAATATCATGATAAACGCACTGAATTTACTCTAACATTTTCATGAACAACCTTTTATTTCCTGGTTTTACTCCTGATATATAATAAAATTTCTTATTTATTGAATTGATACAAACTATACTTCAAATGTATCATCATAATTATAATAAATATTTATAATTTTGCATTTTCAATTAATATCATTAATTTTAGAGTCAGTTTTTATTTTTTATTCATTATTTTATTTTGTTTATAGAGAGTATCAGGGCTAAAGGTATTCAAAAGTAATGACCTATGTTTAGAAACCAGTTGCTGTAATCTCTTACACATAGGCTCAATTGACAGGAAATATCTCCAAGATTTGTTCTATATACTCTCAAGGTCAGCGGAATTGCAAGCCAACTGACAATGCATTTGTAGTCAGTGGTAGTCAGTCAAGATGTGGATCCCATAAGAGAAGGTTCATCGGATGCTTTAGTTAGCAGAGTTTCAATCAGTAACATGTATTCAATGGCATGGATGAATTGAATGGAATATAGATCTTCCTACATCCAAGTAATCGTCAGTGGGATATAACCTTAAGAGAGACTGGAAGCTTGGTTTCACAAACTGTAAATCATCTCAAGTTTTAGTTAGTGATAGATGAGACTGAGGATCGTATACACAATGCATTCACTGCCAGTCCTGGAAAGTCAATTAGGCAGGCTAGTTACAAAATACAAATTCCTAGTTCCATTGTTCACAAGTGGCTCTATTTGCAATTATACAAGTTAAACCATTGCTGTCTACAATATAAGTTTGCTGCAGGGGTAATGCATTGTATCGAAAACAATCCTAATTACCCTGGTATGTTGTTAATTAGTGATGAGGCAAACTTTTATACGGAAAAGTTAACAGACAAGATTGTCAAATTTGAGGTACTGAAAACCCCCATTCAGTAATCAAAAGTGAAAGGGACACACTGAAAGTCAATATTTGCTTAGGAGTGTACAAAAATGGTGTCATTGGTCCATTTTCAAGGAACCCACTGTGATAGGACACACGTACCATGATATGCTTGAGAACTTTGCTGTTCTTTAGATTCCTGTCAGCTTCAGTTCTCAACAAGATGGTGCTTCACCATACTTTCATTGAGATGTTATCATGTTCTTAAACAACAGTTTCCCCAGATGTTGGATTGAACGAGGAGATCCAACTGCATGGCCACCTAGATCTCCAGATATCGTTTCTTTGGACTTTTTTACTTGGAGATTTATTAAAAGTTGTGTGTACCACAGAAAATTTGAGACTTAGATGGTTTAATACAGAGAATTATTGAAGCTGTTGGTGTCATAGTGCTGCAGATGCTCCTAAACACCTGACAAGAGTTGTTACCTTTTCTTCCAGATATCTGCTAAGCTACAAAAGGTGTATACATTGAACTTGACTAACCTATATTAAAACTTGTGAGTTGCTGTGTTTATAAAAAAAAGTTATCAAATTATATTACTGGTTTTCTTAAAATAAGCTGTGACTTTTGGTTACTTTTAGCCCAAACACTCTGTATTTTCTAAACCTAAATATTGTTTTCTCATATTTGATATTACTATACTACTGTTATATTCCTTTATTGTTATATTAAATATTACTATAGTTCTGTTTTTCTGTGTTTAATTATAACATATCTGAAACTTCTACCTTATAAAATAAATACAACTGCAGATGGCAGTCTTTAACTCCTTAACAGTTGCCATTGATCCTTATATCCATATAAAGAAGAAATGTCAGGAGGATTAAATCAGGTGATCTTAGAAATCAAAGTCCTCCATTATGTTAAAATACTTTTAAAAATTTAGAAGTATATGATTCCAAAGTTATCAATTAATACTATAATTGAGAAGTGTGCATCATGTTGCCACCTTGTTAGAAGAATCATTCAATTTATCATTGTAGACAAATTATAAAATGATTGGGTATAAAATTTCTGAACATCTCCAAAATGATTTATGATATTTCCAAAGAATATGGGATCCACACAATTCGTCATCTTGTATCTAAATATACAGAATGCTAGGATAACTATTTCTTTGTACCTACCATGGAACTAGAGCTAAAATTTATTAACTATACCTTGCACAGAATTACAGTGAGATGTAGGAGTTCCCAGAAAACTCCTGAAAATTTTTTTAAGAGAGTTTGGTTATTTATTACCAGATTCAAAAATATGCTTGCCTAAAAATGAAAACCCTCTGATATTTAACATAAAAAATACATCTTTCATGCAGAATGATTAATTTTACAGAAACATAAAATCATTTGATATTTATCCCCTAGAAAACATACCAGAACACAGTGGGAAGGAAAAGCAATGCAGCATGAATAGCAACTTAATTATAAATTATGGCATTTATGTGTTAGGTATGTTCTATGTGATATTTTTTATTTTAAAAACACTGTTACTAATCCCACCATTGAAGTATAATTTCTCCATTTTAAAAAACAAAGTTTGCAAAATTTACAAGGGATTCAGTTGAAAGAAGTAATAAATAAATAAGAAGAAATAATAGATTTTATATACACAAAAGAATACTAAATTAAAATATACAAGTCAACATTAACAAAATTATGAAAGGTGAAGTAATAAATTTTGATGTTATTTATGATCACCAAAATTTTGATTTGTAAATTATTACAAATATTAGTAATTACACTTGTCCAGTAATGCTTATAATATAGATTCTAGAGTGTTTTTCCAATCACTTGATTACCATTAACGAGTTGATAGTCAGTTAAAGGAAAATCTACTGTGAAATACTATATAATGAAATAGATTGAAATCTACCACACTAACTTTTAAGAATTACATCTAATGTTACTTCTTACATACCATGCTATCATTTCATTTGTATTTATTTAAAAACAAAAAAAAAATCAGTCCTCAGTCTAAGGTATTGTCAGCATTTTAAAAACAAAATGAGTGTAGAAGCACAACATTAATGACCGACCTCAATTGTAATTCATAATCAGTTTTGTGTAGTTCTAGAACCATAATCGTATTGAGAGCATTGATAATAATCTTAGTTTATTTATCAGCCATTATGGATTTTGTTGTGGTCTTTAACAAATAAAATACAGTGATCAGGACTACATTAAAAACTGGGCCAAATTTTAACAAAATAAGATAAACTACTGTTATAACATCTATGTGATGCATTTAAGGTTTTGGATTTGAATCAAAGCATGAACTTGAAATTTTTCACCATTTTATTTATACATAAACAAATGCTTAAATAGCATTAATTTATTAAAAGTGGTGACAAACTTAAGGTGGGATCAAACTCAAAACTCAGCTTGCATCAAAAAGTATTCAGAAACCAGTTGAAATTGATGGAACATTACTGGATGCAAAACAGCCCTATTCATATTACAGAAAACATTCCAAATATAACTACTAATAGTATAATAATTTCTTTGTGATTAATAAGTGTTGACTTATTAAGTACTCTCTTTCTCTGTTTTAGCCTCCAGAACTACCGTAAGGTATTACTTCAGAGGATGAATGAGGATGATATATGTGAATGTGAATGAAGTGTAGTCTTGCACAATCTAAGGTCGACTTATGAGTACTGGTTTCCTTATCCATCCTGTAAACATACAAGAAAATATTTGGCTAATTTGCAGTGAATAAAGTTCCTAAATCTGAATAAAGTTCAAATTTCCTGCTGTGAATAAATGTTTCCTTAAATCTGATCTAACAGAAGTTTATTTATTAGTTTCTAATGGTACCAAGCACAATATGGTTGAGAACATTGGTTATATGAAATAAAAGTTAGTTATTTTAGCCTTTGTGTCAGATAGTATGTTCAGGGTACATTCTTTCATTTAATACAGAGATAATTTTTAAAATTTTTTTTAGTCATCTATGATAGTACATCAACATAGTACAAGAGGAATAAAAACAACAGCACTTCTTTATAGAACAATTTCATAGAAAAAATTTCCAATTTCTGGTAAACCATTGAATAATTAATAACTGTAATGAATGCTGATTAACAATATATTATTATTTACTCAATGAAAAGATCTACCCCAGATTAAGTGAACTGAAATAAAATGATAGTTTTATCATCAAAGATTTAATGCATATTTTAGCATGCCTATGAAGAGCAAAGCTACTGGTGAGTTATTCCATAATTCTTGGCCTACAAAAACCCCAAAATACCCTCGTTTAAAGTAATGGGTATTTGCTGACAATCATCAAATCTGCTTTAAGGCAGGTAATATAAAACATGAAGATTAAATGAACAACAATTTAGATTAAAATTCTACCAAAATTAGATACAATGAATGACAAAAATAAAGTATGTGAATTTTAACAATAGGGTCAAATGAACTATTTACATTCAAAGAAAAGTTTTTTTGTGAATAAAAAATCATTCAATCACACATTTTGAGTAAAGTTTGAATAAAATGAAAAGGGATGATTACTTACCCATAACTGCAATCTCAACAGTACCCTTATCAGAATGTCCTTGTCTATTTCGAGCTTGACATGTGTACATTCCTTGATCTGTTCTCTGTTGGACATTCGATACCACAAGTGTCCCGTTTGGATGCACAGTTTGTCGTAAATTAATTGGCAACAGTCTACCATCTGAAATTAAAAAATTATCTTTAAACAGACACATTTTAAAGGTTAGAAACTGATTATCCTAGCAAAATATACATTATATGGTCAAATGTTGAATTTCTGCCAGGTCTAGAATTGGTCTGCCATGTACTGGTGACTGCCTATGTTAACTGATCAGATCCAAAAAATGATATTATATTTAAATAAACAAATGTATTTTAAATTTCAGTAAGCCTTCCCCTCCCCCCCCCCAAAAAAAAATTTAGAATTCTCTCTAAAATTTATTTATATATCATATACACGGTTTAATGACCTTTTACAGAAATCGTTTTGCATGCCCTTTTTAGAGGTTGTCTAATTGCTGATGGTCTGTCTCGTATTACGGCTTCTATTACCCACGCGTCGCTTCCGCCAGTACTGACTGGTATCGTTACTTTTTACATATCACCCACTGCTGTTGCTTAACTCGTAATATTTAATTCATCTCTCATTAAAAAAAAAATGTGAAAAAATAAATTATATTTATAGGATATGCTAAAAATTTAATTACCAAGTTCCATGCCGATAAGATTATTT
The DNA here is from genome assembly GCA_010016005.3 of Zanna intricata. Taxonomy (NCBI): domain Eukaryota; kingdom Metazoa; phylum Arthropoda; class Insecta; order Hemiptera; family Fulgoridae; genus Zanna; species Zanna intricata. The sequence continues at coordinate 1,192 of JAAAKQ030157973.1, read as the reverse complement.
TTTAAAAAGTTACGAAGAAAAACACTGTTTCCCAAGTTTTTATTAGTTAAAATAAAAACGTTAATAAATATTTCTAAAATAATTTTTAGCCATAAAAATCAAGGATATTACACTAATGCAAATCCAAACACTTGTAACTGTAAAATATCTGGAAGTAGGGTTTACGTTACTTACATTTTTCATTGAGAAAGGAAATAATTACACACAAAATAGTTTTTATTTAAAGTTCTATCATAAAAAATAACGGTTGTACAATTCCGTCTTTGTTTGCTTTTGACTTACTGCGAGGTGCCCGCACTCGAACACATATTCACTCTGATCTGCTTCTGTTGCCTTTCAGTTAGAGAGTATCAGTTCGTTGAGATCGGACTATTCAGTCAAATGCAGTGCTGTCACTAGTAGTGCTGTAAGTGATTAATTATTTTTTTTAAGTGTATTAGTGTTATAATTTTTTTATCTGCTGGAATTATTTATATTACTACAATAAATTATATTAACCGAATCATTTACTGAAATTAAAAAAAAGAAAAACACTTTTTAATGTCTAAATTGGGAAAAGGTAAAGCACTTCACGCGTAGAATAAAGAAATATTAATGAACGTGATAGATTACATGACCGAAGAAGCAAAAATGGACAATTTTTATTTAATCCAAAAAAAAAAATTCTTGAACGTATGTCAAAAGCAACGAAGGTACAAACACTGTTACAACACTCATAAGAATTAAATATGAAGGGAAAAAGGGAGAAAATCCATCTTTCGCGTCACCCGCGTTTAAAAATTAAAATGCCTAAAATGTTTACTAAGTTAGATAGTTTTGATATGTGTGCTATTAAACAGTTAGTCCGTAATTATTATTTAAATGAACATCCTGTGCCTACATTAAGAAACTTCTGCTGAAATTGAAGAAAGAGGGATGTTTCATGGGGACTAGGATAGTTTAAGAAAGGTTTTAAAATCAACTGATTTTAAATGGCAGAAAAGGAAAACAAATAGATCTCTCCTTGAAGAAAAGCACCACATACAATACAAATAATTTCAATTTCTGCGGCTATAAAACGGGACCACCGTTACGTATTGCTTCAGAGGATGAGATGAATGATTTTGTAACGTGTGAAAATGCCATGCCTGACCAGGATTCGAACCCGGGACTTCCGGATGAAAGGCTGAGACGCTACCACTCGCGCCACGGA
>JAAAKQ030157962.1:1601-12795 GCA_010016005.3 Zanna intricata | reverse complement strand
TCTAGGGCGACCGAATGGGGTGGTGGCGGGAGAAATGCCAGCAAACCAAATACTCGTATAAATAGATAATAAAGTTGACATAACACATCTATTTAAATCACACAGTAAATACGAATTGTATGTAACATTAAGATTCAGAGGCAGCTGAACTAAATTCTTTTTAGTGTAAGAATTTCCTTTTCAGTATAAGAATTATATCTGATCGTGCAAAATTATTAAAAAAAAAGTTGTATAAAATTATTACGGTGGCGTTTATAATAATTAGATGTTTAAATGACAGAATTAGCAGTGTAAACTGTCCGGGAAAAATTACTGTATTATCACAAACATTGTGAATAAAAAATTTTCAACAATTCTATTAAGTAGTTTTTATAAGCACGAACAACGAGTTATAATTTTCAATATAATGTAGGCTATTGTTAATAATAGTGAATGTATACGTCAAATAAAGAATTATTTTCTTTATAAAAAAAAAATTCTTTGATTAAATAAGTAAATTAAATAGTTTATTTACTAAAGAAATAAAGAATTGTGTATTAAGTGATAAATTCTAAAGCTACTTTAGGATGACTTTTTTTTAAATTAAAAAAAATTCTTTTTTAATTATTTTGTTTAACCTCCGGAACCACTGTTAAGGTATATCTTCAGAGGATGAGATGAATAAATTGTAGCGTGTGTGAAAAATGCCATGCCTGACCGGGATTCGAACCCGAGATCTCCGGATGAAAGGCCGAGACGCTACCACTCGCGCCACGGGGGCCGGCAGGATGACTTGGAAAATTAATTTTTACACCCCATAAAATCCAAATTTGATATAGCAATTTTTAATTTAATATAATAGCCATATCTCATTAATTTTATCTTTATAAAACTTTTTCATGGAGTTTCTTCTCCCGAAAATATAATAAATATTAGTAGATCTTATTTTTTTCGACAATAGAGATTTCAGACATAACTGTATATAATGTATTACTGTAACAAAAAAAAAAAAACAAAATATTAGTTATACACTAAAATTACATACTGATTTGTTAATTGATACTCCACAGTTTATACATAGTTATAATTCTATTAAAAACAACGGAAATCACACTTTCCATTTGAATTAATAATAAGAACCACTTTTCTAAAATAAATAAATTTGACATTATTATCAGTATTATAGTAAAATAATGTTGAAACCTAAAAAACTAAAATTTAAAATCAACACAGTTATTAATTACTGTAATACTTTTATTTTCCACAAAGGTTGTAACAGGACTGAAAAAATTCGTTTAATATATTGGCATCAAATTAATTTTATACTTTTATACTGTGCAAGTCCAAACATGCGGATGACAAGGCAAAGTTTTGCAGAGGCAAATGAAGAACTGTAAACAACGTTGGAAAAATCGTAACAAGATAACAATTTTTAATAAAAATTAATTTTAGCAGAATTAGGATTATCAGCAAGCGTAAATAGTGTAAATTTTAAAATCTGATTGAAGGGGGATAATTTAGAGCAAGATCATTTAAATATTTAGGAAGCATAAATTACCGGCATAAAAGATTTTGCTGAGAAGATAAAAAGCAGAATTTTTAATGGAAAAATAACATTGCTAAATGTTCAAAATTGCTAAAAGATAGAAAAATATTATTAGAATTAAGGAAAAGGATCAAAAAATGATTATTTGGAATCTGGAGATGTATATAGGGGGAACATTGTCCATTAACAAGAAAAAAGAGAAGAAGGGCCTTGAATGATCTTGAAATCTGATTGCGGAATGTAAGAAGATCATCTGATTTCAAGGAAGAATCACTGAATAGAAGGTCTCTTTGATTCTTCCACTCAGAAGTGAAAAAAAATGAAGAAAAAATAAGCGGAAGATAAAAGGACTAGTATATTTGCGGATGCAATTTCAAAAAAAAAAGCTACGAGAATGTTTAGCTAAAGAGAGAATACAGGTTAGAGATAGATGGAAATCCATTTAAGACAGTTTTACTAAAGCAGTAAGGTTATTAAGTGAAATAACATCATACTTACCATGTTGTTAAGCGATTATAGGATTGAATAAACTATCTAGCAAAAAAATTATAGAAACCGGTAAAATTTCCTCAGAAATCTAATAAAAATTATTTTTAATAAACAAAGTAAAAAAGTAGAAGTAGACGAGTGAAAAAATTACCAAACGACCAGATATAGAACTCACTTATTCAATATACTAATAAGCTATTTCTATATTTCATGATAGTATTTATAAACAAATATAACTCAATGGGAAAGAGGAGTAGGTAAGGAAAGGTAATTCAGAAGGAGGGAGAATGTAAAAGATCCAATTTTATTTCTCCAGCTAATTTTGGAAGCTGGCAGAAAAAACAAACTATATAAAATTGAAGTTAACTGAATTCTAGTCTATTATTACAATTTTATATAGATTTTATCTTTTATGCAGAAAATCAGTGAAAGACTTTAAGGAAAAATGAGAAAAGTTATTGTCTAAGAAGAAAAATAAGGATAAAGTAAAGCTAGATTGATGTATTCTTCTTTCAAATGAAATTAAACTGACATGAGATAATTTTTTTGCTAAATATTTTTTTTTTATTTCTGTTATCTGAGTATTATTTTTATTTTTTAGAAGAAATAAATAAAAAATTTTTCTGAAAATAAGAAAGAGTAAAATAAATGACTAAACGAAAGATTTAATATTTAATTTAATATTTTATTTTAATTTTATTTAAAATTAATTTAATATTGAATTACGAGATTAAAATATTCAAAAATGGTAAATCTTTGTTATTTATAAAAAATCATTTAAGTCATAAAAGATGAACAAATAATGAAAATATAAAAAAGTACGAGTAAATAGGCATAAATTAGAATCGGTTTTATAAAAAAAGAAAATTATCAATCGAATATACATTACGACATTTTAAAATACATAAATATTTGTGTAGATTTTAACGTTTAGTCAAAAAATAAACAATAGAAGAACTAGAAATGAAAGTTTCAAATGGGATATAATAATTGATTTGATAAAGATCTAAGCAAAGAATATTTTACAAAGAATTAGCGAAACATACCAAATCTTCATGTAAATGCAGCATCAACTGGCTTCGTTATTTATTAAAGAATATTAAGGCACTTAGTATGTTACTGGAAGAATAGGTAAAACTTTTAAGAGAAAACAAAAAATAAAACGAATAAAGCAAAATAATAACTAAAAAGTGCATGGAAAGAATATTATTAAAAGTAAATTTTATTTTGATAATTTTTATGTATTTTATTTCCTTTAACTGAAAGAAGATCAAGAAAAGTGATACCTAAGAAAATTAAAAATCGCGAAAAAAGAATATATGTCTGTTACGTCAGTGCTGATGCACAATTACGTGCATCAATGTATCGTAACAGTTATACAAAATGACAAATCTGCTTATTATTTAGTAAATATCATCGTTTCTTTTGCAGGATTTATTTATTTATTACAGGCTTTACTTTTAGTTTCTATTTATAGAGTCTTTTTTAATTTAAATTTATATACATAAATAACATACATTTACAAAAATTTTTATACATTTGCATTTTTATCTACATTTATATATATATATGTATATTAAAAGACGGTTTTTTTTTACATATTTTTGTATCTTTAAGATAAGATGTTATTCTACGTATCTGAGTGATAGGGAAAGATACAATAAAAAAACCTTATACTGTTATAACCAACAACTTTATATTGTTATTGAAATTTTAATTACTCATAATTTTATTTAATCCATTGGTTGGAGGCCAATTATACTATTTGTACTAAAAGAGTACTTTATTTCCCTCATATCCATATTTTTCCATATATTTCCATATTTTTGTATCTTTAAGATAGATGTTATTTTACGTATCTAAGTGATAGGGAAAGATCATCTATCACATATTTGTATGTTCAAACCTGATGTGGTCTAAATTGTTATAAATATCAGCATCTTGATCATTGTGTTTAATTGTAACACTTATCATGGATCAATGATTTAGTTTTTAAGAATGTAATAGTATATTAAAAATAATATATTTTAAAAAGAGGTATTTTTTAGTTTCTATTCAGATTAACTGACTCAAAAACAAATTATTACAGTTCCTAAAATTAAACTGACTACCGGTTTTTGAAATATTAATGAAAACCTGCTACTAGTTAGACTTAGAGCGCCACCCACTACTCCATAAAATTTTGCTCTATAAACGTAATCACGCGCAGTTTTTATAAGCAATTAAAACTATACGAAAATATATTTCCACAGATTAAAAAATAAATAAATCTATCATCTATATTCACCATGAATATGTGTTATATATTGTTGTTTATTTTAACGATGAGTATAAGAAAGACTGATGATATTTATTTTAAATTGATAGTTTTTTAAGCTTTCAGATCAGTTTCATTGTTTGCACTATTGTACTGTTTAAAAAAAAAGGTCTAATGCGGTCACCTGTCGTAGATATATGCGCAGCCTAATTTTAATGAGCGCGATACAAGTGAAAAATCTATTAATAATACAGTAAAAAATAGAATTTTAGAATAAAATTTTGGAGTAAAATAGAAGGCCGTACTTACGCCCCGATTGGTGATCGCGCTATCCGAGGGATGCCGATTACACGCGACTATGTTTTTACAGTAGTAATAAAACAAAACATTTAGTCTAAAGTATGCTAGAAAATGGTAAAGATTTTTTGTTTAAAAATATTTTGTACGTATTAGCTAATTTTTTTTTTATTAAGTACCAGCAGTTTGGAGATTTAAGATTTTAATATAAAAAGGTTTTCAGTTTTAGTTCTATTCCAAAATGATCCTCTAACACATTCTAAATATTTCAACCTAACTCTTGCCAAGAAAAATAATCGATCAGGATTAAATTACATCAGCGAGTCATGGTGAGAATACGATAACGCAGATAGTCTCAAGGGAGGATGAAAATATTTTCATGGAAATCATTAAAAATGTTGCATTTAATAAATATAGATCGGTTTGTCATTTTAAGCGATTACGGCTTTAAATATAACAATAATAATAATAATAAAAGTATATTTCGAACATGACAGTCGTAACATAGGTTTTCACTTTACGTTAAACTACTTAACTATAAGTAGTTCTGAAGCAATTTCTTTATGTCGAATAAAAATTAGTAAATACATAATTATTTGATAAAACAGAAGTTTTTTTGTAGTTTGTTTTTCAGTTTTAATTTGGGACAGTTAATTTTAGATTTAATTAAAATCTATTTCAGAAAATACTTTTAAAAAAATGTTGTAATAATTTATTCATTTACATTTTATAAAATATTTATGCAATATAAAATTATAATGAATAAATATGAATTATTTTTACTTATTTATCCGGTTAAAAAATTTAGACAGTAGCTAAAGGGCATGATCTGTACATGTCATACGAAGGCCCTACTCATTGCTATGGAAATTTAAATCCACCACCTGACATTTTTGCATGCAACAATTCATATCACGCAGTCACAATATAAAACCATTAATGACTATATATATATATATAATGAATTTATTTTAAATAAAATAATATTAAAAAAATTGAAATATTAATAAAGCCAACTAAAAAAAATTAGAATACTTATTAATTTTTCTTTAAATTTTGGCTTATAGAAACTTTTTCCAAAATAAAATCAACTACTAAAATAATCTAACCTTTAATTTCAATTTAAGAGGTAGATTTTTAATTTCAAAAAAATCGAAATTTATATAGATGTAAAAATATATGTTATTTTCAAGGTGGTTTTATTTTGAAAGAAATTTTATTTTATTTAAAAAAAAATCTGAAGTGGACATCATATGATTTACTTGTAAGCCTATTAAAATACATATACACATTTTTTGCTGCACTTCATTTAAAATTATTTAATTTGCAAGTGAGATACGATCCTCCAATTCTTTAATTAAATGGACAGTTACACAATTGATGAAATATTAGTTTTTATTAACATCAAACACACAATTATTAATTCAACAATCTTACATGAAATATTAAGATAGAGTAAAAATCCCTTTATTACTTGTATTACTACTAGATCAGTATTAATCGTATCCTCGCAAATTGCTGATTAACAAAAGTTTCAGATTTCTGGTGTGTTATAAAAATAAAAGTTAATAATAATTAAATTATTCCGTTTAATGAACTCCTGTATACTGGTTAAAAATTTTAATTTCGATCTTATCGGGTAAAATATTCAGTTTTTATTATTGGATTATTCAGTGAATAATCAGAAAGAAAGAAAGGCAGGAAAAAGAAAGCTAAGATGAAGAAATATATCTCAAAAAAAAACGACAAGAAGATGAATATGAAGAGAAAGAAAATGTTAAGAACGAAGAATAAAAAAATTAAGAGAAGATGATAAATCTAAAAATGAAAAAAAAAAAGTTAAAACCAAAGAAAAATTAAAAGATTAAGAGAAGATAATAAATATAAAGAGGAAGAGAAAGTTAAGACCAAAAAAAGAATAAAACGATTAAGAGAGGATGATAAATGTAAAGAGAAAGAAAATCTGAAAACTAGAGAATGTATAGACAAATTAAGATCACAAGAATAATATCAAACCAAGGAGCGATTAAGTGATTGAGAACAAAAAATAAAAGAAATGATAATCAACTCCGACTTATGGAGAATACTGTCCTACAATATCAGAGGAGTAATGAACCGAAAGATAAGAATTTTTTGCAATTTATTAAAGACTGGGCATGTATGCCTCAGTGTATATGTTGTTTTTGTGAGGTTTATTTTTCAGTCACCCAGGAGTTAACTTTAATGTAGATAAGATTAAACAGAAATTGCAGAATAATTAAATAAAATTAAACAGAAATTAAATTACAAAATCCAAATATAATGCGATTATAAATTATAATTTTCAGTTAATATTAAATAATCTTATGTTTCATCAAATCTATTACACATACACATTTTTAAAAGAACATTAGATTTTATTCCCCTAATAACTTCTGATTTTTATTCATATTTTTTAATTTTTTATTGTTTGAATTATTATTAATTACAAGAAAATTTTTACAATCATATAGGTTAATAATTATAAATAAATCAATATATTTATATTAAAAAAACAATTAAAAAAAAAAGTTTAAAAAAAAGGAGATGAAGTCTGATTCGAACCGATGTACCTTCCCTTGTAAGATCCAAATATTTCATTAATTAAAATTTTATTTTACAACTCTGAAACCAATGAAAATAAGTACCACTAATGGTACCACTAATGTATCGTTGAAAAGCTCTCAATGTTGGCTTATTACTGCAGTTAAGCAAAAGTTGAAAATCCAAATCTTTTGGAATTTGGTTCAATTGATTGCAATCAAAAAGGGGAATTGCACAACAAGACGTTACAACAATCCTAAATCCAAGATTTCAACATTCTACGGCTAATCGTTTTTGAGTTATGAAAGATACGTTCATATATTTGTACTTACATACTTACAGACGTCACTCTGAAACTAGTCAAAATGAATTTAGGGATGGTCAAAATGGATTATAATACACCTGCTATTTTTACATGAAACAGGATCATCTAACCCCCTAGGGGTAAAAAAAAAATTGATAAAATCTCATTTCACCCATACTTTTCAATAAAAGACATCTAATTTTTACAAAAAAATATTTTTTAGGTTGAAATCTGAAAACCGAGGTTTTTTGCGATCACAATACTTACTTTACTTCGTACAAGGAAGTAAAAATGTTAATGTTTTACTTATTTCGGTTTTATTATTAATTAATATATGAAAAAGTCTAAAAAAGTACGCCGACCATACAAAAACAAGACTGTTAGAAGGCAAAGACTAGTGTTTTGATAAATATAATAAAATGAATGTGGAGAAACGATGTAGATTCAGCATCTTTATTTCGAAATGCAGGAATATTATTAATGTTTTACTCTAATATTTCCAACTAATTTTCTTGAATTTTAACCTGAAAAAATTTTGAATGTGAGAATTATTAGGATGATTTCTCTAAAAAAAATTAATTAAGGCTACTTGTAATTTACAATATAGAAATTCAATACTATGTAATTATGATGGCAATAAATTAAAAATATATTCAAATTATTTACACGTAGACAATATAATTTTTATTTTAAAAAATTTTCTACAAAAGTTATCTGTAAAAATTACTATAGGATAATTGGAGGGATTTTCTTTAACAAAGTAGAAAATAAAAAAGAAAGTTGAAAAAGATTTATTTGTTGAGGAAAAAGGTTTGAAAATAGAAATTTTTCGAAAAAGTATATTAGGGTCTTAAAGCTATTTAATACCTCTTAGCTTTGATACTGACGAATAATAAACAAAATAAACAGAGGTGAATTATAAAAACTCCTATAATTTTCCCTACAGCTGTTCAATTTCAGGACCACGCGCCACACAACCGTGGGGAGAGTTTGTATCGTACTTCAAACAGTATGTCTGGAGCAATAGAAGCGTCAGCTGTTTCAGTCCTGTGCCTAAAATCGGGTAGATCAGTAGGTAGCGAAGGCACTTACACAAAATACTTTATATAACTTCAAAGGAAAAAATCGCATGAAGTTAGATCGGGCAACCTTGAAGGCTACTGGAAACAAGCTCTGTCATTAGGTCCATTCCGACCGATCCAGCAGCCGGGGAAAACGTCATTCAACCGATTACATACAAAATTATGCTAGTAAAGAAGCGCGCCATTTTTTGTCAAATAAAATTCCTGATCCATCTTGCAGTTGAGGATTAGAGCTATGTACGCAGGATATCCAAATAAGTCCAAATAAGCAACTTCTGTTACGCTTGCTCTAGCTAAAAAGAACTTGTTTTGCATGCGCGCAGGTTGAATGAAAAACCTTTTCTTTTGAATTCGATTAAATTGAAAAAACGGCACATATCGATCCATCTATTCTACATTTATTCGGGAATTAAAATTTATTATCTTTAATTTTATAAGTTAATATTTTTAACCAATTTATTTATATTAATGCGTTTTCAGTTCTGCCAATGAATTATCTATTTAATTTTTTGATATTATTTCTTTTTCTTTTTTATTCTACTCTAATTTTTTAATCTTATCATAAATTTATTCTTAATAGGCCTCAAAATAGTCACTTCATAAACATTAACCTTTTCTTTGGAGATAATTTTCAGTAAAAAGTTGTTTTAATTACATATATGTAAACTTATTTCTTATTCAGAAAATTACAATATTTTTTTTACCGATTTAAAGACAGATTTTGTATTTTACTGGATTAGGTAATTTTCGAAAATTTTCTGTAACATTAGAGTTTTAATGTCTCTATTATTTTTTTTTTTTTTGGTTAACCTAGTGGCCATAAATATTTACATGAATATTTCCATAGAAATAGCCTTTCTTTATGACTAAATCACTATTTGATCCAGTAGATTTCTTTTCTTTGTGTTTTCCAGTAGAAAATCTCCTTTCTTTTTGTCTGCTAAGTTAATATGTCTTCATGTTTTCCTTATTTTGTTCTTCTTCTACAAATTTACAGTCCTAGCTGCGGAATTACTTAACCTCCTACACTTTATTCTTCAGTACTCTTTCTTAAAAATTTATAGCATGTTTGGTTTCTTATCTGTCTTCTTACATTGTTTTCGTTTTAGTGTCATTTAATTTCAAATTACAAGGTTATTCTTTTACTAAAGATTTTATCTTGTTTAAAATTTCTTATAAATTGTTCACTTTACTGACACGTTAGAAATAATCTCAATATATTAGTGTTTCTCAAATTATGACTATAACTGAATTTTATTATTATTTTATTACAGTTCGTACATATTAAAAAGCAACTGGTTCCCTAAAATTATGTCATTAATTTAGGTTTTTCTTTATATCAATTTTATTTTTTCTTGATTACTATAGAGACTGGAAATATCTGAAACCCAGTTTCTTAGAATCTTAAACATCGTATCTAAGTGATTGTTTTCTAAACTTTTTTAAGTCGACATAAACCTCATAATTCTAAACCTTTTAGGTTGATGGTGGGGGAAATAAAAAAAAACTAACATAAAAAATAAAAGTTATAATCCTTTCTCCACGAGGTAACTAAACATCAACCCTTTTAAAAATTTATTACTCCGTGACTTATTTTTTCTTTGCCCTTAACTTGCAAAATCTAGAAACTAATTTTCCCAAATAATAATTTGATCAAATTAGAATATAATTGTCTCCTTTTTTCGTGAAATACAAAACTTAAATTCATATTAGTTTCTGAGCAACCGCCCTGGGTAAAGAAAGGTATTACAGGAAAGATTATTGCGAAAAAAGTATTTAAGAAATAATAACTTTTTCATTTACAGTGCTTGAAGTTCACCAGATCTCTGAAGGAAAATCTAGTGATTGAAGAGAACCAGTTTAAAAGTATTCATCTGAGGTACTTCATGTTGATAAATTTTGTGGTTTTATTTATTTAATAAATGAATAATAATATTATGAATAAATAATTAGGTTTAGTCAATAGGGATTCTTAAATTTATTAGCATACACCTTTACATTTTTCGTACACTATCAAAGACAGATCCTGGATTCGATTTTACTGACATAATTGCTTAAAAATATATAATTTTGCTATCACAAAAAAATTGGTAATAAATTGCTATTACAAAAATTATAAGCTAATCCTCACCTATAAATAGTATTAGTGTGACTTAACATTAAACTAAATTAAATAACATTAAACTAGATAAAATAAACATTATGTAACATAATAACATAAATAACAATAAACTAAAATAATGACATTAAACTAAATCTTTCTAACTAAAATTTCTGAAAATTTAGGTGAAGTTGTTTTGACAAAAAGAATTTTAAAAATTAAGATCTTACACGTTTTGCTAAAAGTATATTGTTTGAAAGAATAAATTACATAGTTAAGGAAAAAAATTACTGCTTTAAAATTTACATAGTTTTTATCCTTCTGGCAATTTCTTTTGATTAATATATCGGCTCGTTTCGAGGTTGTAACGGTATCAGATGTTTCAATTGTTTTTTTTTTATTCATGATGAGGTAGTCCTAAGTTATAAAAATATATAAATAAGCAAGACTTCAAGTTTCTTTAAAAACATATAACTTTGCTTTCGTATGATGCGCGTCGATGATGTTTAGAGATCGTCTCAGAAGTTGTCAATAAATTAAAAAAAAAACACGACAATGTGCACGGTACTAAAGCATG
>JAAAKQ030157951.1:0-12796 GCA_010016005.3 Zanna intricata | reverse complement strand
GGATGATGTGTATGAATATGAATGAAGTGTAGTCTTGTACAATCTCAGATCGACCACTCCTGAGAAGTGTGGTTAATCCCGGTCGAATCCCGGTCAGGCATGGCATTTTTCACACACGCTACAACTCATTCATCTCATTCTCTAAAGATATACCTTAACGGTAATTTCGGAGGAAAATTTTAAAATTATTTATCTAATAGAATTAATTTTTCATTTTAAAAAACAGGACAAAAAAGGATAGTTCTTTCTCTACAATATAGAAAAAGAATTATCGAAATCGGTCCACTGAGTGATGAGTAAAACATTTAACACATAAATAAAATTAAAAACGAATTCTTTTGAAAAAGTTAAGAAGTTTAAAAGTTATTTAATGTAAACATTATCAAGTATAATTAAACTTTCAGGCATACCTTTTAACAGTTACAATAAAATTATTAATAATAGAAACCAACCTAAAAGATTCAGTAAACCAGTTTTCAAATACTGACTGTTAAGATAAAAGTTGGAGTACGAGTACGAGTATTATTAATTGTTTATGCTTCTTCCGACAGAAGGTAAGGAATAAATAATCTTTATTATACACATTTTATAAATAACTTGAGTTAAGCCTATTTTTTCTTGAGTTCATCATATAAAATACGCTACATAAATGCAATTTGGAAACTTTATCACTGTTAGTAAATGAAAAAAAAGATTAAATTACAGTCAATTTTTCAAGCATATCGTTTTTTAAGACCGTATTTCACATACTGTCTCCAACATAAAAAAATAAAATGAAACAGAGAAGGAATTACGAGGCGTGTTTTTAAAGTAAGTACAGTTTTGAAATTAAAAAAAAAAAAGAAAGAAACTTTTCATAATTATTTTATTTTTACATGAAAGCCAGTATCTTAATCTACTTTCCTACATAATTACCTTCAATATTAAGGCACTTATCATATCGAACCACAAGGTTTTATACTCCATCGTCATAAAAGTTTGCCGCCTGATTTAACAGCCACTGCAACACGGCCGTGAGCAAAATTTTCGGTTCTTTAACCGTTCACTAACAATTTTGTAAAGAACACTTCTTGAAACTTGAGGGAACTAAAATGATAATGAAACAATCGTGAAGTCTGAAGTCGTGAGTCTGTTTTCTTTAATTTTTTCATATGCACCAAATCGTTAATGATCACTCTGAAGGTCCCCCACTACGTTCCTCGTCATGAACGTTTGTTCAGCCATCCTTGAAAGCTCTAACCCATTTCCGTACCATTCCATCACTCATTTTGTTTTGTCCACAGACTTCACAAATCTGACGGTGAATTTCAACCGGTTTTTCATCCTTAGCATAGAGAAAACAAATAACTGCACGTATTTCACAGTCGGCGGAATTCTCAATTGGCATAGGCATTTTAAATACGCAAAAGTAAATGTAAACACGATCGATTTTGGCCGTAATAGCCAAAATCGATCTGTGGCTTGTCAACAGATGTAGGTATCTACATCTGTTAATAAACTACCTGTATTTATAAACAACTCACTAAACACTAGATCATTTAAAAATAATTTGAAAAACTGGTTATTGACAATTTACAGTGTAAAAAGTGTTTAGTGTTTATCAGTAATATCTGTTATTCTTACTTACGAGCTATGTTCCACTGAGCTATGATCCTCTTTTTCGATTATAAATGATTATGATAATGGAATTAGGAAATAAATGTTGCCCAAATCCTTTTAAGAATCCCGGCTTCCTTAACATTCTGGGAACAAGTTGCAGATCTTCTCCTGTACATATTGGGTACCTGAACTCCCCCAAACGTATGTAAGAATTAAAATCTAAAGAAATTTAATTAAATAAATGAAGACGAAATTGTTATCAATTGCCAATCATTGTCGAACCGATCATTACAGTATGTTATTTTTTTAAAAATACCATACCTCCGAATATGAAAGACAATTTGAGGTAGAAAAGAACCTATATATTTTAGAACAAACAAGATATATGATGATTGGCTAATGAGATATGTGGGCGTGTACTGTTGTCTAGGAAACATGTTCTTGCCGACGGAGATGAAGGGAAGTAAAATATATAAACAGATGCCATAATACAGAACTAACCGGATCCGCTAATACTGTTAAGACAAGATGAAACATTAAGCATAACACTGAGGAAAAAAATTATTTAAATCATAAAATCCATACAGCTATACAAAAAATAAATAAATTCTGACACAAAGAAGTTGTCAGAGCAGCTCTTATAAAACAATAATTAATCTCAATGGCAATGGGTGGTGTCCTTGGATATCATGATAACTTGGATCATAGTGTGATAACTACTAATATAAATTAACTTCTATCAATACGAAATTACATTACCTTTTCCTAGGTTAAAATGTTTTATGCAACTGCAATAAACTATGATATTTAGTAGTTTTTAAGATTAAAAAACCGAGCCGTCAGATTATTGTTTGGTGTCCATTATATACACCATGTTGCTCGATATTTAATTAATTACAATTTTTTACTTATTTAAATATTGCGATGTATTGATCAAGATTGTACCACGATATCCCTTGATCCATTCAAGAAAAATGCTGGTGGAGTCCCTTTTTTATCCGAGAAGTATTTCTCATAATTTATCAAGCAGATTAAGCATTTTATTATACTATATAATAACTAATGATAAAATTGTGATAAATCACAATGTTTCTACAAGCGATAATCATTTTTGAGATTTCTACCCAAAAGTTTTGAAATCAGCGGAATAAATCTCTAAATAATTTTAATATGAATCATAAATATTTTACAACAGAAACTATAGATAAAAAAAAAAAGAATTAAATTAATACACGTTATGATCTGTTCACAAAATAACTAAGTTCCATATTTTTTAACTGAAAATCTAGCCTTATCTTAGATTTTAATTTTCCTTATAATCTGTTCGTTAAAGTAAAATAAAATTTGAAATTATCATTTATCATTTATGTTATTAGTTTTCTAGGTCTTTCAAAAGATTAACATCTAATAAAACGTAAATAAGCTAGAATATCATTACAGTTTATCATACAAAAACTCGTTAACTGAGTATTAGGAAGATTATTTTGATTACGCTCATTCAGTTATTCCGTAGAGTTAAAATCGAATGTTCTCTAAAAAAAAAAAAAAAAAAGTCCTTATGCTTACAACTGAAACTAACGATCTAACATAATACTTGTGTGTATGTTAAGTTAGTGCGCTTATGGAATCTACAATCAACTTTGAAATAATCAGAGTTGAAGGTCATGTAAGCTGATAATACTTTCAATCTACCTTACTAGAACAAACTGTGCTGTTTATTTTTTATTGTAATAATGACGTTTTTAATATAAAAATCTAACTGAAAAAAAAAAAAAGTTACAATGTAAGTTTCTAATGTTGTTATGTAATAAATAATAAAATTTAGTAATTAATATAATTTAAAATTTGTTGAATTTTATTTATTTTTTATATAAATTGATAAAACTTTTATATTATTTAATTTATTGTTTTTAAATCTATGATGATTTTCATTAATCATTAAATTTTCACAAAAAAAAAATTACAAAAACTTTTTTTACCACTTTTTAAGAGTGCACAACCAAATGCATTTTTTTTTAAAAAAGCACACACAATATCTCAAAAAAAAAATGTCACAAGCGTACACAGCATTAATGTTCAAGGTATAATTACAAATAATCTAATCAATCTATGATGAACGACAGTTCAAATTATAAACAAACTATTTTAAAATACACTAGAATTAAATGTTGTTTTATTACTGTTCAATACCTGATAATAAAAGTAAAATATGTAATTACATTATCCTGAAGAAAAAATAATTGTTTAAAGAAAAAAATAAGATTAAAATAAAAACTTGTTTAAGAAAAAATAATCTGTTTAAAATAATAAGTATAATAATTAAGAATACATTTCATATTTTTCATATGACAAAGAAAATTCTTTTAAAAAAATATGTGATTTGAACTAATTTGTTAAATATTTAATGACGGAAATTAAAAGTCATTAATTTTTATATTACAAAATTAGAAAAAATGAAACGATAATAGTTAAAAAAAAAAATAAGAGCTTTTTATACTTGTGAACAGCATAAAAGAGAAACAAAGCAGGATGAATAGGAGTTAATCGAGGCGAGACAGGGAGCGTGGACTCATTTTATAAATACTTACAACATTCAAAACTTAATTGACAGACAAAAGAAACAAACTTTTGTAGGTGACGTGATACGAAACGTCATTCACATCTAAAAATGACATCGCCATTCGTAAAATAAAGAACAATCTCATACCAGGCTTACAAAAAAAGTAAATAACTCATTTTTTTCGTCGGCTTTCATCAAGCCAATCAAGTACTAACCTTGGCTGATAAATTTTGCACATATATGCGTAGCATTGGAATGAAAAAAGATATTGGAATGAAAGAAAATAAGGAATTACAAGTGCAATACCTTAGCTAGAAAATATATCTTTATTTTCAATACAATTCCCGTTTACATTGATACACTTTTCCCAACGTGTAACAAGTTTTTGCATTCCATTACTGAAACATTCTAGCGGTCTTTCTCGGATCAAAATGACCATAGCTTCCTTTTCCTCATCATCGGTGATCTAGTTTTGGAATCCTTCTTGAGATGAGGGAAGAAGTGGAAGTCGCACTCAGCCAAATCCGGCGAGTTTGGCGGATGCGGAATAGGCTCAAACTTCAGCTTGCAAGAAGCCGTCAGAAAGTTTGCGCGGTACTCATCGTGCACAGATTTGACAGTAACCTAATTGTTCAATAATATAGCCCAGTCGTTCTTATGATATGCCTAACTGAATAGCGATACACTGCTAGGTGATTCGTCGATCACTTTGAAGCAAATCATCTACCACTATGTTTCTCGTCAGTCAAAGAAACTGGTCATCCGCTGCGAAGTATGTCCTCAATTGTCCCTTTACCAGCTATACATTCGCGAAATTTTAACGCCCACCTATTCACAGTCCTGTCAACAATATCATTACCGTAAACCGCTTTTGAATGATTAAAAATATTCGTAAAATTCACATTTTCTGCTGGTAAAAATTAGATTACTGCGCGTTGTTTTAATAGTGTTGACAAATTGGCCGTACTCGACTCCATTTTAAGTTCTACTAAAAACGAACCAGTAACGAATTTCAGCTATAATATGCTGCCACGCCCAACTCGATAATACCTTTTGTTACCGTGTAGCACGCTAATGTGCAAAATTTATCAGCCGAGCCTTGTAGTATGTGAAGCCTACCAATCGAAACTAAGCAATAGTCCTAAAAGACGAATTTATTCCGAACATCACAAGGACTAGCTGTTTAAAAATATACTTTCAGTGAAGCAATATTTATTACTGTTGATTTTATTTATTTTTGTGCAAAAACAATGAAGGCTGAGAAAAAAAATGTAAACAACGAATTAATTAATGCACCCTTTTGCACCCCTGTAAAAACGATCGCAAATCTCACCAATTATTATCATGACATTGTAATAACAGTATCCACAATTATTAGCGAATAAGGGAATCTTTTCTTCTCTTGCAAGAGAAAACACAATATGCTTAACTCAACATATCTTATAGCAATGATGCCTGCTTAATAAACGTTCTAAATTACACTCACGTCCATACACTTATATGTCGAAATACATGCACCTACTATAATCAACATATCTTACAGAAATAATCTTTTTAAGAAATAAATGAGCCTATCAGAACATTTACGTCAACTACATATGCCAGTTTAAAATCAGGGCTGCCAATATAAAATCCGATTATCCCTATAATTTATGTAAGTTGTTAAGTTAAAGATCTTCATAAACTTTTAGCTAATTCTTTTTGTTTAAGTTTCGTTAACTGGATTTTATCCTATCGAGAATCCTTTTAAGTTTTACGAGCCGACATTTCACAGAACACACAAACAGGCGTTTTGGTATATATGCTTTTATTAGCGTTAAGTTAATTAAGTTTGTTAACTAGAGAAGAAGTTTAGTTTCCTTACCGTCTAAACTTGTTCTGTTCATATTACCATGTAATTTCGGAATAGTCTACCAGGAAGTAACATAATTACTTATTCCTTTCGGATTAAGATAATTAATCTATATTATTTGATATTCTATATTAACTATGATATACCGATGAAACTTTTTGATGCAGCATTTTTTTTTTTTTTTTTAACAAAACGAAAGGAAATTATGTTACTATTTTTCTTTATTTAATGACTTCATAACTTTTTGCATTAAGAAAACTTTTGTAACTTTTTCATACAGTATATAAATTTTACTTAATATATTTTATATAATAAAATTCTACTTCGACTATACTTTATTTGAATACTAAGTTTTGCAACACATTCATATCCATTATGAAATATTCTGATAATTCTACTTATACAAAAATAATTTTAAAATACGAAAAAAAGGTCAATCCCAGTCTAAGTAAATCTTACGTAATGTTTTTGTAAATATTTATAATATTTTTTTATAATTCTTCGTTGATTAATGATTGAATATTAAAACAATATTTTTTCTTGATTTAACTGCAATTAATTTCTTAATTTATTTTATATTATAGAATATAAATATGAGAATTATTATAAAATACATATTTAAAATTTCATTCCTCCAAATTATTAATTAAAATCTAATTACTGTATAAGGAGATAACAAATACTACGTTTATTCCCTATAATTGCAAAAATTACTGACCGACCTTTAGGAAACTTGAACTATAATTTTCTTGTTAATCCTCGGAATGTTTACCATAGTTCAAACTTCACCGTTTAAAAAAAAAAAAAAAAAAAAAAAAAAAATGAGTAAATATTAAAAAAGGGAAAAGAAGAAAGGAAAAGGTTTTTTCCTTTTTCTAACATTCGCTATGAATTGTAGGTTTCAAATAGCGTGTGCTATTTTTTGCTTTAGAAAGTAAACACTTGTAAAAAAAAAAAATAAATAAATAAATGAAAACATGACAGAACAAAGTTAGATAAGAATTTATATAAGAAAAAATTTTTTTTTTTTTTAATACTGTACGGAAGTATAAAGCCTTATAACGTCGAAATATGTACAATAAAAAAGCCAAAAAAAAAAAAGTATCCAGTCGCAGGACTGGGCAACAAAGTCAAAATTTAAAACAATAAGTGCCGATCATTGGTTAGTAGTTATATCTGATTCTATTACTGATTCTAACGTATGTGATTATTCATTTAAAAGCACTTGATAGACTGCTTAAGAAATCTATCTATAATATAGTGTAATGGTTAATTAAATAATTTGATAATAAAAATTAAATTAGTTTTCTTTATTAAATAAAGATTAGAAAACATACCTTTTAATAATGAATTATAATATTTTTTACAATATATTATTAATATGTTTGAGATTAGATTTTAAATTTTTTTTATCTCACGTATGGCGTATAATATTTTTGAATATAAATTCATTTTTTTTAACTCCCGAGTTCCGTATACTATGAGTATATATATATATATATATATAAATACATTTTCATCCGAATGGACATTTTTTAAACTCTTGATACATTTTCTTATTTATTAAATGAATACATATTTATTTTCAATTACATGGGCAATAATGTAAAATGATTGAATGTTGAGAAAAATGGAGAAAAAGATAAAAATTGAGAGATAGAAAGAAAGAGAGCTTGTGACTTTATTTTATAGTTATACGCATGCCACTATTATGTTTAAGTATAATATACATTTTTGTATATACATACATTCATGTACTTTATGTTTAAGATTTAAACAGTAAATAAAAATTTTATATACTTATTGTATATATATTTACGTGTGTGTGTGTGTGTGTGCGCGCGCGCGCATATAACTTTTTTAATTAGTATTTTTAATACATTTACTATTTTTTTCTTTATTCTTCACAAATATTTTGCTATGTTACTTTTACATTGAATTTAAACAATTATTCTAAAATTAATTTTATACAAACAACTTAACACACTTGATTATGTATAGGTATACACAACCGTATATACAAAACAACATGCCCCGGAACATGTTGTAATTATCCGGATAACTACAACAGTCTTTCTATACTGTATTAATGTATACGTATTTGCGTACCGATATATAGAAAGAGAGAAAGAGAGCGGGAGAAAGAATGAAAAGTGGAATCGACGTCTTTCTTTCACTATACATTGATGTAAATGTATATATGCATGCTCGTAAGTATACAGAAAGAGAGATAGAGAGAGAGTGAGAGAGAGAGAAGGAGGGAGAGAGTGAGAAGGGAGGGAGAGAGAGAGAAGGGAGGGAGGGAAAGAGAGAGAAGTGTATTGGGAGTCACCGACGGATTATCGAAGTTTTTTCTCCCACCTCTCATTCTATATATATGCTTAACGTCTCGTGACGATTTTTGATTACGTGTCAGCAATTTTTTTCTCCATGTATCGATTACAACCGGTACAAGATAAATGACCAAACAAAAACTTTCTTTGATATGGAAATCGGTTGTTCTAAATGCGGTTAAGTTTTACTTATGAAGCAGCATTCATTTAATCGGTAAAGTTTCACGTCACAATGTTCGCATACGGAGACTTGAGAATCCCGACGAGATTGAACAGAAGAAGCGAGATTCTCCAAAAGTAAATAACTTTTGTCTTTTTGTTCACAAAAATTTATTATTCAATAATAAAAGACAGTAACGTGTTGCGGAAGAATCCAACAATGATACTGACGTTATCCGTGGAGGGCACATAGAAAATATATAACTTGGTAAATGAAATTTTTTAAAAATTTGAATATTCTCAATTTAACCTGTGATTATAACACATTCTGCTTATGGAATATATCTATTTGAAATCTGTTGTTTTTTTAATTGTATTTAACATAGGACACATCTTCAAAACCCTTTTTTTCCTATTAAGAAAAATTTTTTAAATACATTTCTATCTAACATAATCTTTTTTTTTTACTAACATTCAACAAACATGTTATAAAGAAAGAAATTTCTTATACTTAAAAAGAAAAAAGACTTAGTAATTAATTAGTAAACTAAACTCTGATTTTAAAATACTACATGAAAATATCTACTTGGATATAAGCTAAATGAAATATATGGATATAAACTAAATGAAACAAGTTTACACCAAACTATTTGTCTGTAAAACCATCCGTCTTATTTCAACAAATCGATTTACAATTATAAGGATGTCAATTCAATTAAAATAGATTCCTTGACACTAAATGCTGTTACAAATAAAAATTCTGAGTTAACATTTTTTTATGTTATTACAAATTAAACTAACTTCTGCACTTTCTACCTAAGTAATCGCTTATATATAAATAAATACAACAAATTTTCCAATAAAAAAATAGAGTAACAGTATAATAAATATCAAATGCCCATTTGTTTATTCACAATTTCTGAAAATGGATGAAAAATCCAATATGTATTTTAGTTTAGATAAGAGAACTGTAAACCAAAGATAAGTCCCAAATAATGCATTTTTCTATCTACGATTTCATTTTGTTTTATAAATAAAATTCAAAGAAAAATACAACATTCCTATAACAAAAAAAAAAGTACAACAAACAAACTTATCAAAACTAAGAAGAAAGAAAGACAAATATTAGGACCAAAAAAAATCTTTATAAAGGAAATAACCATCTTGCAACAGATAACAAATAAAAAAAAATCATATAAACCTTATTTAAACAGATTCAGAAGAAAAAATAAATAAGAAAACCATAAAAGTGAGAAAAAGACACAAAAAACCTAAAAATATCATATACGTAGTAAAAATAACGATATAAGAAATAGAAAAACCATGTAAGGAAATAAAATTCTTTTATGAAACAGAAAATTAGATAAAAAAAGAATCATCCCGTTGAGGGAACACTTACAATAACAAAAAAAAAAAAAAGCATTAATAGCAAACTAGAAAAAATACTCTTCGCCGATGTGCCATAAAGTTAAAATACAATTTTTCTAGTATTGATAACATAAGTTTAGATAATACGATTCGGAATCAATTTCCCCGAAAAAATATTTATACTAGAGAACTATTCGTAACTGCTCCTTTTTAAATGAAAAACTGGATAAAATAATGATTTACATTAAGTAAAAAAAATTATCAAATAAATAAAAAATTGTTAAACATGCTTTTAAAAAAATAGTAAACATAAATAGAAAATAATTTTGTTTTCATTAAAATAATTTGGAAAAAGTTGTTTATTTTCCCAAAACAACAATGAAAAGCGTAAAGCGCGACTTATTTTGGACCTTAACTTTCGTACACCCAAAGAGGTTTACTAGATATTGTACATCGAAGCTATTATCATTTCCATTTTGCTCCAAAACCTTTGTCATAATTTAAGAATTTATGTAGATACTGAATACGAGAGCGCGCCCTAAGCTTTTCATTATGGTCTTATGAAACTAGGTTATATTATTATTTTGTTGAAACGAAATTATATTCCATTTATATTTATTGGGTAATACATTACGTTTAGATTTTTTTTTAAAGCACGATTTAAAACAAAAATTTATTTTATTAGTACTATATTTAAATATTTAAAGGAATAAATATAATACAGTTGTTTTCGATATCTTGTGCAAGGAAGGGTGTTGGAAGCGTTACGTTGTTAGATCCACTACATCGATGTTCATCCTAAAAACCTAACGCGCATATGTATTACTGTCTTCCTTCTGCGCATGTGTACTACTACTTGCCACTTTCTGAGAATTAAATACAGTTCAGCAGTGGTAACAGTGAAATGAAAGTGAATTAAAGAAAAACGTATAAAAACTACAAATTAAGGCGTATGTATAATATTAATACAAATTAAAAGCATGTGTACAACTGCGCATTAAACACAGTTCAGCAAGTGATAACTGTAGAACGAAAACTAAATCGTGGATCTAATCTGAATACTAGATCGGTGATACCGGTGTTCTTTGGGTTATTGGGTTTCAATTAATTACATATCTCAGGAAAGGTCTCCTGATCATTCATATCATCCTCATTCATCCTCTGAAGTAATATCTTTCGGTGGTTCCGAAGGCTAAACAGAAAAAAGATGAAGAACCACGGAACGAAACCGTTAACCATGGAACGAAAGTAAGATAAAAAAAAAGCATGAAAAAAGTCAAGAAATCTGCTAATTATCTTTATATAAAAGATGTTGAAACAGCAAAATCTCTTTATTATATATACATCACTACAGGGTACAAGAATTGCACGTAGCAGGAAAAAGATCATTTTAACATTTTATAAATGACAATTCTGTATCCATAATTTAGAAACGTACTATATTTTTTTGGTAGCGATTTTACTCAAATGGTATTTCGTCAGAGACTTGAGCAAACAATATGGTTTTATTCGGTAGGTAGGTCCTTGGACTTGATACAAAAGCAAACAAATCTGGAAACAGTTTAAGATTAAGAAAATGAGCCAATAAATAATTACCTAAAAAAAAGATTGAAAATATAAATAATGGAAGATACCATGAAAAATATAGCTAGATAAACTGAGAAATTTAATTTTTAAATGAGATGAAGGAAACTTATAATAAAATTAAAATAATGGAGGAAAACTAAAAGAACTTTATAAAAATATATCAATCTTTAAAAATACATTTAGCACATAGAACAAGATTCATATTTTTTGGGTGTAACTTATGTTAACCTGAGCAAACCGAATTATCAGATATATTCACAGAATTACTTAAATTTTGAATATTTTCCAACAAATATTTAATTATTATCAAAAATGTTCAAACATTCTCTACCACAGTTTTTTATATTTTACGTTTTCAGGACTGAATTTAAGTTAGTTACTTTAACAGCAAAAGTAATAATTCGAAGCCAGAAACACATTTTTCAGTTGAATTTTAACGAACGTCAACAAAAAGGACCGAGCTTAATTCCGCCTGTATTTATCTTCTACTTGTTTCGATTAGACCGTTTTAAATGTTATATTTCCTTTGTTTTTTCATCTTCTTTGCGTTGTTTCCAATAATTTTCATTCTTTCCAACCAGTGAACCTTCTGTATATTCACGGCAACCGGGAACCCGCCATTAGGCATTACTCAGTCGCCGCAGAGTTTTGTGGCAGCATTCTGTCCATCCTGTCTTAGCTGTTTATCCATCTGGGGCTGTCCCAACGGGATCCCTCCAGCTTCTTCGGAACGCACTGACCTCCGCTTTTGGAATGCCGATGCGTCCCTCCACTGGGGGCTAACCTACAAGTTTCAGGGGTGCATTTTACATCCCCTTCACTTTCCGCGTCCCTCACATACCTCAAGAGTCTCTTGTGTCATCGGGAAGTTCCGATCCATCCTCTCTAGCGTGTGGACGGACCAGAACCCCTAGACAGAAGGGCTACCTCCCTGGCCCTGCCTGGGAGTGCCAAACGACACCATGTTTCGACCCCAGGCGTTCAGTATTTTTAACTCAAATTACACAAGAAATATTACACAAGCACTAATATACAAACAAAATGAAACAATAAAAATAATGTCAAGCTTCGCACGGCTAGTACTTCTGATTTGGTGAGCCCTGGGGCTACTCTCTTCTTCCAGTTAATTCCTGGCAGCCGCTTCTCTGAGTCTGCCCTGCTCTTTCTTTACTCTCAGGATCCTTCCTCTGCTCAACAGCCTTCCATTTTTTCCTACCCCAAAGGATGTACTCAACGGTGTTATCCGAGGTGAGGATCTTCTCTTTATCTGTTTAGTCTCCGGAACTACCGTAAGGTATTACTTCAGAGGATGAATGAGGATGATGTGAATGAAGTGTA
>JAAAKQ030157929.1:0-12796 GCA_010016005.3 Zanna intricata | reverse complement strand
GACATAAGGTACCCGTGGGTAGCTCTCGTATGCCCTATCCGCAATCGACAGAGGACCACTTCCTCACGACGAGTTTTCTACATGAGGAATCCCATGCCAACACAGAATCTTTAACATGCCGCAGTTTGTTATCCCAACCCCCGTAGGGGAAGACACCCACCAAGTAACGATTCCGGCCGCCACTCCACCCCTCCCGTTCCTAGCCCAGAAGGGCTTTACCGGGAGTCGTCTGAAAGACCTCTTGCCACCTGCTGCGAAGAGTTTGTTTTATATAATTTGTAAAGTCGAAAGTAGTAATACAGGTAGTAAAAGATGGCTGACTACACGCGTCCTTAGCTGCGGCATCTGCACGTTCATTTCCTGGAATCCCCATGTGGAAAGAAAATAAAGCGTGATGTATTATGCGAGCCCGCAATTGAAATGAAATATATAGACGACATAAAAGTATTTTTTTAATATTTTCACGACTTCTTAAATGAAACTACAAAATATTTTTCATAAAAGAAAACATATATATATATATATATACAAACAAAAGTCGTTAGTTACTTAAATTAAACATAGTAATAGTAACGATAGTAAAACGTATTTAATTAAAATTTTTGATTAAAAGAATGTCGCATAGTTTGTGTGTACCTACTAGGAGCCCCTTTAGTGGAATTTTTAAGCGGCTAACATCACAGACAGACGATACACTTATGCTACAATATAAACATATTTTTTTTTGTTATTAAAATATACACGACTGCAATAGAGAATTTAAACGATACCTAAAGAATTTTTTTTAATTCAACATCATTAACACTGAAATAAAAAATAAAGCAAACTTACGCGATAGTAGTATAACCAGTAGATTAAAAAACCTATTAATTAAAATCTAACTATACAGTTAAAAAATTTAAAAAAAGAAAAAATCTTAATTCAGATACCGGATTAAGTTTAGCGCATTTAAAAATAACTAAAAATAGTCACGGATTAAATACAATTAAACTTAAAATAAATTATTTTGAAAAGAAAGAAAATCTAACAAAAAATTACCGTAATTTAAATACGAGTGATGTCAGAATGAAAGGTTACATAGATAATTAAAAATAAAAAAAGGAAGTAGAATGCGGCGCTCCTTGGTTGCGCGCATCTCTGAAGATCGAATACTTACCCTCTGGAAGTCGTAAACAGGAGCCGCGTTATCGATCTGCTAGAACGATTTAGCGAGATCACCAGGTACAACGGGTACAATCGCATCTATACAGATGGCTCTGTCTCGGTCGACGGATGTGACTGTTCAGTTATACTCCCTCACAACGAAATAATTTAGAAGCTTAGCGCTATTCCTCTTTGTTGTTTTGCGAGACCTATGCCTAGGTCTTCGCCCTGGAAGTTTTCAAGACCCGTAGTGATGACAGTTTTCTGGTAATAACAGACTCTGTACTTGAAAGCCTGAGCTTTCAAAACCTGGTAAAGGCAGTTACTTTTGTACGGGATTAAATGCTAGATCGTGGATACCGGTGTTCTTTGGAGGTCGGGTTTCAATTAATCACACATCTCAGGAACGGTCGGCCTGAGACTGTACAAGACTACACTTCTATTACATTCATACGTATCATCCTAACTCATCCTCTGAAGTAATACGGTGGTTCCGAAGGCTAAACAGAAAAAAGAAAGATACTGAACTGCAGAGGTTCTGAACCCACCGTCCAAATATTCTATGAAACCCTTTCAAGCAAAACGAAAATAGTGGTATTCGTAAGGATCCCGGGCCGTTGCGGCATCCTCAAGAACGAACGGGCTGATGAGGCTGCCAAGAAAGCGGCAACAAATGGCCTCCGATTAGAATTAAAATGCAGGAGCGATTTCATCAAAACAGTCCGTATTAAACTATGTTCTCAGTGGAATAAGTTCGGCTGCTAGGTCGTCCCACGACCTTACATGGCATCCGGGAGAACGTGTTCAAGAAACCTTTTATCCTAAACAACAGAACAGGCTAAGTCATCCTAACTCGGATGAGGATTGAACACACTTGAAGCTAACCCCGTCCAACAATTTGGCTCTCCTCAACACAACTGTGAGGCGTGCAATGTAAACGGTCAGTAAACCGTTACTCATAGATTACTCGTTGTTCGAGTCTATTCGAGAACAATTAAACTTGGATTCACCCAGAATGAATACAAAAAAAGACTGTTGCGGTTGTGATAATAGGATGAAGGACTTAATTTAGCGGTTTAGCCTTACAGAACACTGTGCGCGCAGTGTAAAGGTGGATTTACACATGTAATATTGTGCGCGTACTATACAGCTACCGTGTCGCAATTGTCTTCAACCGTCTCGACTTACACATATGGTACTGTGCTCGTACCGAACTACGATTGCTGTTACTCAAACACTGTGCGCATATTCCGTCTATTTTGATTTTCTTTTAGCCCATTAGTACTCTCTCGTTCGTAGACGGAAAGAGGTGTGTAGTGTCATAAATCGAGACAGAGACGAAGAGGACGTAATGATTGCCTGCTGCTTATATAAGCTCCTACAAGAACAACGGAACAAAAAAAAAGAAGAAAAACCTATCGCGTTCATAATTTATACTGGGCTAGAGAAGAGGAAGGAGAGTTCCATACAATACTTAATAAGTTGAAAGAAGATTCGATTAAGTTCGTAAACTATTTTCGAATGAGTGTTCATAAATTTAAAATTTTAGTAGCATTATTAATATCTGAGGTTACAAAGCAAAACACTAAATAGCGGAGGTGCATTTCACCAGAAGAGAGATTAGGCTTACTGTTGAGATACGTTGATTTTTTTTAAATTTAATACAAAAAAAAAAAGTTTTCTACCAACACTTTGTTTACTGTGTTATTTTGGTTTTCTGGGTCCTCTGTCGTGGAACCTGGTTTATGACGGATTTCTGGGTTTCACATTCCCAGAAGGGGTCACGGCCCAGGCTTTCGCCGATAACTATCTCCTTTCAGTTCGCTGTAATTCACGTTTACAGCTGGAGGCAAGAGCGCAAGCGGCCATGTCAACCGCAAAGGGCTGGATGAACAATAAAAATTTAAGGATTTCTGTACCCAAGACGAAGTATATGCTTCTGAAGGGCGTAGATAAATTATTGTACAGTCGAAACTCCCACATTAAATAAAAAGACTGCGTAATTAGCCGAGTTAGAGTTCATAAGTACCTAGGTGTTTTGTTTGATGAAAAGTTGCTGTTTAGCAACCGTATTAAGTAAGCAGCAGCGGACATCGTCTTTGTGATCCACAAACTTAGGAGGATTGCCCGGAAGGACTATGAGCTGTCGGCCACATGGTGTACCGAGGTGTCTTTGAAACCATGACAGCCTACGCGGCGCCCGTCTGGGCGCATAGGTTGGACAGAAATAGAGCACTTATTCAAAATTAAAACCAGCGCAGAGCCTTAATTCTATGGACTGGTGTTTTTAAAATACCAGTGCATACTGGTGTTTTAAATAGCTCCTACGAGACTACTGCCATATGGCGAAAGGCTCTCCCAATCGACTTAATGGTGAAAGTTCAGGCGGTCATGTGGAGATTGCGAAGAGGTCGGGAGGCCGAAGTATTTGGGATGCGGTTTCAAGCCGGGGCAGTACCGGAGCAGAATGACGATCGCAATGCAACAGATACTAATTTCGTACAGTCGCCCATCTCCCGCCTTCGGCAAAGGCTTCATAGCCTCGCGATGGAAGCATGGCAGCAAATTGGAACACCACAACTAAGAGAAGATCCTTGTATTAATTTAAAGTGGACTTGGGGAAATGATACGCCTCTACTTAATTTTTAAGGGAAACGGGAGCCCAAGTGCTAATCACCGATGTCAATTTGAAACAATATCTCTTAGGGTTCCACCTGGCAACTGATGAGCTGTGCGTCTGCTCGGAGCTCCAGTCAAATGAAAACATGATGTTTGACTCTCCCGCTCTTGGGAGGGGGACAGAACTCAGGCCACCCTGGAACTTAGAGGTCATGGAGAAAATTGGCCACTCACAAACGGCGAGTCGATATGGCAAGAGCCGCAATGTCGGACCGTGGGAGTTCCTTGATGCGGTTGCTTTGTTCAATCGGCATCAGTAGTTTACTAAGGGAAAATACTCCAATCTCACTGCTGTAGGAAGCTACTCCTGAAAAATAGCTGGCCACCAGACAATTATAGCTCCAAACGCTGAAATATGGGGGACAGGTACCTGCTGGCATTCAGCGACCTAGACGTAGCCGTGAATGGCTGTCTTTTGACAATATAAATTTTATTTATTGACGAATCATACATTTTAGTACAGAAGGGGTGCGCCTATCCAATTTACTTGTAATATATGACAAGTGGGACACAAAAGCGAGTGGTATCTTACGCCACGCTTATTGAGTTTACGCAATTTGGTTAGCTGTAGTGAACTAGATGGGATATTGTCGCTTAACTGTTCAAGGTTCAGTAGCCCTTCGTAGCACAGACATCTGGGCTTACGCTTTAGGGCGACCAAATGGGGTGGTGGCAGGAAAAATGCCAGTAAACTATACTCTGTAAAAAAACAGGTGTTTTTTAGTGCTTCTGTACAGAAAAATCCACTGCGGTTGATATTACTTACAAAATAGCACCTATACTTGGAAAAAGAAGCAAACAATTTAGTGAGGTAGAAATAATTAAGAATATCTTGTTGAAGCAGTGGATATGTTAGATCCAGAAAAAGTTGATAAATACAAACAACTGCCTCTTTCAAGAAGAATTGTAACAGATCGACAGCACGAATTAGCTCAGAATGTAACAGAGCAATTTCGTACAATTATTCAAAATGAAGATGTCTATTTTTCAGTCGCTTTACATGAAATCACTGATAAAACTGACTTGGTGCTAGTTTTATATTTAATACGTGCTGTAACTAAAGATTTTCAGTGTTACGAAGAACTTCTTGCGCTGGGTACACTAACTGGAAGAACTCGAGGAGTTTACATTTTCGAAAACTTCAGAGAACTATGTTATCGATTACAATTAAATATAGTCATTTAATCAGTGTCTGCATCGATGGCGCACCTTCCATGAGAGGTTAAAAGGAAAGATTCGTTGCTTGATTAAAAAAAAAACGAAAACTTAAACTTGAAAAAATATACATCGTTTCGTTGCATTTTTGCGCAAAATTCACCATTTTGCAAGACGCTCTGGATAGAACTATTGCTATTGTAAACTGTATTCAAGTAAATGCAATGTGTCATCGTCAATTTCATCACTTGCTAACTTTAGACGAGGAAACGTACAATGTTGATCTACCGTATTACTGCAAGGTTCGCTGGCTATCAGCAGGACAGGCTTTGATAAAAGTTTTAACTTTACGACGACAAATCTTAAACTTTTATGAAGAACAAGGAAAACTATGCGATCTATCAGATGAAGTGTTTTGCAGAAACATTGCATTTTTTACTGATATCATGACAAAAATAAATTTAATATTTTCCTGCAAGGTAAAACAAAGCATATATATATGAAATGTGGCGAAAAATCGAAACGTTTAGAAAAAAATTAACATTTTTAAAACACTGCTCTCTCGCACGTAAATTTGCAGAACGCTTTCAAGAGCTAGCAAAAATTTTGAATGTGAAAATAAAAATATTCTACGAATATGTAGGTGTTTTGGATTCTTTAATAGAAGAAAGATTTCAGATTAAAAGATTTTCAGATTTTGACGAGCACACACCTGCTATGAAAGCGGTATTTGAGCCACATTTAGTAGATACGAATATATCCACGACTCCTTCGGAACTACAAATGGAGTTATTTGAGTCGGGGGAAGATAGTAGTATCCTCAAATTTCTTTTTTACGCTAAAAAGGATCCCGTAGAAATCTGGAAAAATACTGCTGAATGTGCATGTCTACGTGATTATGCACGCCGTTTACTTTCCTGGTTTGGAAGTACTTACTGCTGCGAGTCAACATTTTCTCTGATGACAAAAATTAAAACTAATTTAAGAACGAAAATTACAGATGCTCATTTAGAGGATCAATTAAGTCTGCGCGTTACGAAGCTTGATCCAAATATTAAATTACTTTCAAGCAAGAAACAATGCAAATGTCCTACTAACTTAAATTATCCATCGGATTTTAAAATTATTTTTACGTATCTTTGCTAGTTAGTTTTTTTATAACTTAATATTATTATTTTTCTATTGTATTAATTTATAATGTAATAGATTTATTTAAAAATACTTCTAATTTATTATTTTTATTTGATGTGGTATTTAAATAATATTATTTAAATAATGTAGCTGTTCATAAAAAAAAAACAAAATTAAAGATTAATGGTACAAGTTATTACCCTTATGTCAATAAAAAGTATTTTATATTGTAAATTTTTATGTTAAATAACAAAAAAAAAAACAATAATTTTTTGTTTATTTTCTTTTGTATAATGCAATGAATTGAAAAAGCTATAAAAAAAACTACAATAATTTCACAAAAGTCGCATTTATAGATACATCAACTTATGCGGCCTCCTTCATTACTGCCTAATTTAAATGTGGCCTCTAATGGTAAAAAGGCTCCTTTGGGTTAGACTATTTTTCATTTAAAACAGTCGCGACACGGAAGTATTACAGTTCGCGTACAGTACTACTACACGTATAAAATCCAGCTTAAATAGACTAGTGATGATATTTAAATATTTATTACCCGTTTATTATTCTTGTTCAAGTTTGTGTTTATTGTTTCTTTTTTTTTGGTTTTATTGTCTATTATCCATGATCATGAAGTAATATTTACGTCACATAATCATTGATGCGACTATAAATAAACGACGGAAAGAAAATAAAAAATTTATCAAAATCTGTTATTTCAGTCTTAACTTAGGAAACTGAATTAGCATATTGGAACTTTTAAACGTAGTAAAAGTGAAAAAAATCAAAATCTTTCTCTAATTTTTTTAAGATTTGATTTATAAAAATTAGAAGAAATGGTACACCATCTTTTTAGGTGTTTGGAACTTATAAAATAATCATTTTCTAATGAAATAATCGTGTGTGTGTATATATATATATATATATATATATATAAAATATAACAAGTCGTGAGTGATTTACAATTAAAAACGCAAAGCAAAATCTACTGAAGATAAACTGATGGAAATTTGAATACACGTTCTTCTTATGCTGTTAAGTTCACACTAAGAAACGTTTTTCGAATATTTTTATAAGTAATGTAGATATGAACTTGATTTTTTGTCGGTGTAATTTTCATGTAAATATCTAAAAACTAATTTCTAGATTTTTCAAAATTCAACTTTGAAAGGGATGAAGAAGTGTAAAAAAAATTATTGCAAATTTTCTCAATTTCCGATTGTAGTAAACGAGATATGAAGCAGATTTGGGCTTGCAAATACTCTTCTAAAAACCGTTTTCGGTTATTAGTAAAAAAAAAAAAAACGTTCTAAAATCGCCTCACAACGTTATTACAGACTGCGATGTAAGACAAGATTTATTAATTTCATGAACTGAAATCGATCAAAAGATGAAAAAAAATAAAAAAATAGACTGGTATTAGAACCTGAAATCATACGTTCAATTGCTATTAAATTCCTGGCACCGTAACTATAGAACTACGTATTACGTTACAAGAAGGAAAGTACGATAATCAGTTAAAAAACGGGGTACGGTTTTTTTTTTACATTTCTCGACGTTTATGACCCAGGGACCTCAAAAAACCAAAAAAAGGCGGGGGGGGGGTTTTGTACATACATATGTACATGTGTTATCATATTTCAAGCTTAACTTTTGATTGGATAAACCGATTTTGATAAAATTTGGCACAGACTCGTGTAAAGTAGGCAATTTGTCTGTAAAAGTTTAGGATAATACCTCCAGGGGGTGAGATGGACAATTTGTTTGAGGTCAATTTTCTCAAAGTTTTACGAATATGACTTTATATTAAACTCAGTACATGCGTGCAGGCTTATCTTACGATTTTTAAAATAAATTTTTCCACAGATTATCCCCGTCCCAAAAATTGAAAAAAGCTATATTTTTATTTATCGCGTATTTTTAATCGAATTTTTTTACATCTTCCTAAGCATAGTAGCAGTTCAAAAAAGATACTTCGGGGGCAACATTGGGGATTGTAGAACCAATCAAAGTTTTAATACATTGATCTTTTAAAACTTTTTTTAATAATATTATCGTAAAATTTCATCTTAATTCATGGTGATAATTTTGGGGTAATTTTGAAAAATGTAAAAATTATCGATTTTTTTTTTTGTTGAATTTTTAAAATTTTTTCATGTATCATTATTTACTCATTATATAAAAATAAATAACCTAAGAAAGTATAACAACATTTTTGTCATGTTTATTTTATTTTCGAGCGATAACAACCCGGGTACTTATACTCAAACAAAACTGGTTATTGATTATTAAAGTAAAATAATCGAATTAAGATATAACGGAAATAAGGGGAAAACAATCGTATGAGCCGGAATAAGAGTTGATTTATCAACGAACATAAATAACTAATAATAGTTTTTATTTTAATTTGTAAAAATTATAAATAATATTATCTATACGCAGTAGATTCGATCCACAAAAAAGTGAAATTTAAATAATATGAAAATAAAACGGACAGCAAGCTACCGCGACATTCAAGACAACTCCCTTAGTTACAGTTAACTTTCACTTACTCCCTTTAATAGTTAAATACATTAGACAAGGCTAAATCTAAAAATATTAGCGATTAAATAATAATTTTAATACTACACTATCTTTATCACAATATAATGGTCATACGTAACAAAATACGGTATACAAATAATTTATATGTAACCTACAACAATAATATTTTATTGGTGACTTTAAATGTATATCGTATCGTTTAAAAAATCTAATAGAGTTTTTCTTAAATTATTTTATTCGCCGAGCACACAGTATTAAAACAGATGAAAGGTATTAGACCACATAAATACAACGCGGTAATTATGTGTTTACGAGTCCAGACAGTAAGATTTCTAACGAGGAAGTTATCCGTTTATAAAAACAGATTGCTTAACGAATAGTACTTTTCTTATGTTTAATTTACATTTCTATACAACGCTAGAAGAGAAACTACGTTAAAAAAAAAAATATATATATATATAAATAAAAGAAATTCAGGGCAAAACTGAAGCTGAGACTTCAAAAATATTTTATTTATGAAAGTGGAGAGGTGTATTCTAAACGGAAGAGAGTTTTCTTAAAGCCCATCCAGCAAGAAAAATCACTAATAATTTCGATCATAAAAAAGTATTCTTTCGCAGTTTTGTACAAGAACGCCTTTTTGTTTCCGACCCCTCACTATGTCGCAAACAGAGAAGCACTGTTTTGCAGAGTACAACGCACATCATATGTTCGATTACCGAGTAGAAACTACACACAAACATCGAGTTTCAACACGCTCACCACCGTCACTCGATGAATAAATACGTAAGGAAAATACACCGCTACCCAGTCAACCTAATCCCAAACTAAGGTTTATGTTGCCTGTTGTCGATCTCAAATTGATCGTAACAGAAAAACGACTCGTACAATCTCCATCAAATTTTCATATGCACAACTACAAATACACTACTGCAGCATATCTAAATTTCAATTGAATCGATTTAGTAGTTACGGAGAGTTACGAGCTACAAATTTTGCAAATACATATACGCCTATCGATTTCCTTATATGCATATATAAGGAAATTATACCTTAAGTGAATCTTTGTACTCCTCATATCTCAAAACGTAAAGAAAATTCATTGTCAACCTCCAATCCTACCGCAATTTTCTTCAAAATGTCTCCAAAAAAAACTTTCTCAAACGGCTCGATGAGTCCGCTCATATTAAAATATTTTTAATGACAGAAGAATCCTCGAAGAGAAGAGTTAAAAGGAGTCGCCATTTTAACGGGAATCTTGAACAAATGTAAGGGACATTTGTTATTGAGTTATTGTCGCCAATAACTGCCGGAAAGAAACGACTGAATAGCAGGCTGAATTTCAGAACACAGTCGATATATTTATATGAATTTTCTTCTTAATTTTCACCAGTAGTGCAAGTCCTAAAAGTTTTTTACATTCTTCGCGAATCACATTGTATGTCTGGGCGCGTAAAAATTCTCTTATAGTTTATTATTTAAGGCACTCACTCGTTAAAAAAAATAATAAATCTAATAAAATAACAATCAATACATGTAAAAAATTGAAATCTATTTTATTATTTATTTTAGAAATAAAATAAATAAATCTGTTAATAAAGAGGACTGAACAAAAATAATTTTAATATTATAAAAAAAAAAAAAATTTAATATTTAAATTTTGATTATTTTTTTTTAACAGAATAAAAACACTGATTTATAATAAAATAAAAATATAATAATAATAATAATAGGAAAAAAAGGAAAAGGAAAGAACACCTAGTTACAAGAATCACTTCCACTTTTAGTTAAGACTTGTTTTTTTGTAAAATAAAATAAAAAATTTCACTACCAACGTCCATTTATTTATTAATTTTCTGAACCCACACTAGAATAAATATAAAATAAAAAAATGCCGTTACTAATCATTTATAATACCAGTCCGTTCGGTCTCTCATAGGATTTCGAGAATTATTTTATCACCATTAGAACACGGAGAAAAAAACCAATAGTATCAACAAAAACCCACGCAAGAAAACAACAATAACACACACACACAGACATCATCGTACAGGGCAATGAAAGGAATAAACATCATTTTGAAAAACAAAAAGTAATAAAAACAGAAAAAAAATTAAAACATAATTAAATTATAATTTAGAAATAATATAAAGTAAAAAAAAAAAAACGGATGCACAATCTGAAAAAAAAAAATTAGTTAGTAAAAAAAAATAAAATAAAATAAATCACGATCTCTGCAAACGAACTCAATGAAAAAAGATCTAAGGAATGAATGAACAAACGAGTGGATTTCACAATAACTTAACGACCCGTTAATAACATTGTCTTGTCCCAGATATCAACTTTATTGGGCACTCTCGAACACAAACACACATCCACATATTGTGTATATATATTCTAATCGTGCCACACTGAACGCTGATAAGTAAACTGTTAATGGTGAATAGTGGTTAATTGTAGCCTCTTAACCTTTTTCTTATTACAGAGAACTGATAGTAAAGTTAAGATGATCATGCAGAAAAGAACTATTATAAGGCTGGGAAGAAAGAAAAAAAAATATATATATATACAAACAAACACACACGAGTATATGTTTGTATGTGTGCAATATTTAAGGAATTTCCTGCTAAAAAGACTAATTCCTCATATTAAAATGATGAAATACGTTCATCCATATACAAATATACGGATACTGTATATACAGTTCCAGAAACAGGTTGTTTTCAAGCTTCAGGTAACCAAATATTTTTCTCTTTTTTTTAGTCTTAAATGTTAAATAAGACGGCACTATACTTCATAAAAACGCTATTTATAAGGTTACACTAGTGACTTTAGAATAAAGAATCTTTTTTAAATGTGACAATTATCATGTTAGTGCACGATATTTTTCAAAAATCACTTTTAAAAATTCTTATGAATTACTGTTAATATATATAAACAAAATCGTGTAATTAGTTTTTGTTTATATATAAACAAACTAATTACAAGTATATATTTTTTCTGAAACTCGGAAAATAATATACATAAAAAAAGTTTTGCCAAAAAATTTAGTTTTAAAAAATCACGTTCGTGTAAGTGGAGTAGACACCGTTTTACATCTGAAGCTAACAAATTAAGACAATTTTTAATCGGCTGTTAACTAAAAACAAAGCGTTTCCGGACCCGTAAATTATCTCTTTGATTATTTTAATCTGAGGAATACACGCTTGTAATGTTTATCAGGAACCTTGAGGAATATTCTCACAATATAAAATTTTTCACGAATTTTTTTATAATATAATTAGAATATTCC
Source organism: Zanna intricata (assembly GCA_010016005.3). NCBI lineage: Eukaryota > Metazoa > Arthropoda > Insecta > Hemiptera > Fulgoridae > Zanna > Zanna intricata. The sequence continues at coordinate 855 of JAAAKQ030157929.1, read as the reverse complement.
AATAAACTGTATACTATAATCAACGCACATGGGCCTACTAATGAAATAAACAACAAAAAATTTAAAAAATCCCAAGTCGAAGAATTCTGGGATTTATTAGATCAAACGATTAATAATTAAATAAAAATCATACAAAAATTTTAATGCGCAACTGGGCAAAGAAAGAAATATCGCGATATTATTGGTAAACGGCCCGCGCAAAAATGCACGAATAAAAACGGAATCAGATTAATAGAAATTTGCAGAAATCACGGTTTAATCTCTAAATCGACTTATTTTATGAGAAAACCTAATAAATTAAAAACATGGAAGCATCCGGACTGGAAAAAAGGAGAATACCAGTTGGATCACATCTTTATGGATAAATATGTACATAAAGAGATTCAAAACGTTAAAGTATTAAAAGGAACAGATACCGGATTTGATCATTATTAATTTAAAATCCAAATAAAGTTTACGCCAAAAAACGGAAATTAAACCTAAAAGAGAATACGATTCTAGCGGACTAATTGGAAACCCTAATTATAAAAGAATAACTGAAATTCTTGTAGAACTGGATTTGGATAAAATTATTCCAAAATTAAGAGATATTGCTAAAAAGGTTTCACCTGTAAATCCTAGGAAAAAACACTAATGGTGGAACAAAAAGTGCGATAAAGCCGTAACAGATAGGCATAATGCATGGTTTAAGTTTCAAAGAAATAAATCTGAAGAATCTTATTGTAATCTTATTAACGAAAAATTGCGTACAAAATTATTCGTAATATAAAGAGAGAAAATCAAAATAATTTAACTAATCAAATCGAACAGGATTTTAATAAAAATAATTCTAAAAGTTACTATAAACTGTTTTAT
>JAAAKQ030157928.1:14257-30769 GCA_010016005.3 Zanna intricata | reverse complement strand
TGAATTGTAGCGTGTGTGAAAAATGCCATGCCTGACCGGGATTCGAACCCGGGACCTCCGGATGAAAGGCCGAGACAATACCACTCAGCCACGGAGGCCGGCTGTTAATATTATTTAGGCAGTTTATCTGAATGGTAAAGATTGTTTAATTTTATCCAATAAAAACGTACGGTAGTATTTTACACAGTATATGATTGTCTTTCAAACAACAGTAAATCATCTTAGGATACAGCTTGTTTACAAGCTGGTGACCCCTGCGTAACTAAGCCAGATTAATCTGCACTTCGTCCCTCACTTATTCTATACAGCCATCTTATTTTGATTCAGAGTTGAATGTTAAAAGTTTTTCCTTATACCTTCCAATTATGAAACGAGTTTATTCTTCGTTATTATTTATTTTACCTACATTATTTTCGTTTCATCTTCATTACTTATTTATTACTGTCAGAACTATAACAAGATACAGTTTATAATCGACAATTTTAAGGAGATAATACACAACAAAAGACAAGTAGGTATTGAAATAAATATTTTTATCCATCTGATCTTAAGTGAATGAGTCACAGGAAGTCGGTTATTAATACATTACAATTTGCACTTACATCAGCATAAATTTTTATTACGTTATGTAGTGAATAACTATTAGGTGTAGACCTAAGGGATAAAATAACGTTACTACAAGTAGTCATGTTAGTCGAATTTTAAATAATAAATCCCTCGTTTTCATTTTTATCGCTTGTCGGAAAACATTGTTGATGGAAAATATTTCTTTTAAAACTTTATTGGGTCTCATTGGTTAAACAATGACCACTTCTAGACACATATTTCATGTAGCATGATTTTTTTTACGGCATATTATTTTTACGAAGCTGGAAAAAATCTAAATTAAAAAGAGAGATCGAACAATTGCAGTTTCAGTCTAAATAGAAAGTTTAGGTCGTATAGACTATATTTTAAATAAACATTCTGATATTTATCTGGACTGCTCATTTGTTTTAATATATATATTTTTGGTATTTTTCACTTTATAAGTAGATTGTTTTTGTATTGCTTAGTATGTATGTCTTAGTTTTATTTTTTCTGTATTTATATTTTTTATTTTTACTGTGATACTGATAGTTTTACAGTCGAAATAAAATGTGACAACGTAGAAAAAACATTCAAAAATGTACTTCTTATTCTTTCCTTTAATAAGATTAAACTTTATTTAACAACATAAATACATACTTGATAGTACAAATTTCCTAAGGGCTGCAAGTATAAAAATTCATGCAGTACTAGAAAGATATTTTTTACCAACAGTTATGAGCAAGATACTTTCCTTTACCACTTAGAAGCATTCTTACCAATAATCAACATTAACAATTACCTGTAAGTCAGATTTAAAGCTAATAATAATAACAATAATAATAATATTACATTTTTTCTCCCTAGCTTATCAATCATAATTATATCCATGAAATCTGTAAACGGAAACGGTGTGAAGAATTGAATTGAAATGTTAAGAATGAAATCAATACTAGAAATATCATCCCGTCTATTTTCAATCAATCCAGTACGGATATAATTTACATAACGGTAAGAAATATGATAGCTGTGCGAAGTCAAATATTATTGAAGTAAGGCGTGAGGTGATCAGGTAGGTGGTCAGAATAACAGAGATAGAAGGCGTTCTGTCTTCGGTCAAGCACCTGCTTGTGAATTGTCCGTTAATAGAAGTGACCGTAAAAAGATTTCTTTACATTATAACGTACCTACATTTTTAAATTTAAATAAGTTTTTCTCTTCATAATATCTAAGCTCTGATTCTTCTATAATTATCAGATATTGAATATGTTATTCGGGTTAAGTTTATTGTAATCAATGATAAAAATATTTGTAATTTTCTACAAGCTCAATTATCTGTTTCATTTTATTAATCTTTGATCGTTCCTTACTTTTTTTATTGTATAAATTATACCTTCTTGTAGTAAATTAAAAAATTCAAAATATCCTAAAATACTATAACTAATGATTTTTGGAGATCGGATATGAAATATAACTCTTCTCCGAAAATTACATAACCAATTATCTATTATACCAAATGTTATTAATGAAAATGATGGCTTAACTGGTTTCCCGTTATCTTCTTATTATATGTTGATAAGTATTAATGTAAGAATGTGGCTGTGTAAACATCAATACTCTCAAAGAAAGTAAGTCTAATTGGTGAAGCTAGATGTGTGAGTGCGTATAAACAAGCCATGCTCAGCAAAATTTAGGTGAGAAACCTTTAAAGTGTCACCATAATGACTGTATAATGAAAATAATTATAATTCGAATAAAAATAACCATAGAAGAAATAAATCTTTAGGGGAAAGCAAAAGACATAAAATAAATAATTAAATATTTAGGATGAAATAAAATTATCCCAAAATAAAAGGACTGGTTTAATGCATCAGACCAGTCCAATCAAATAACTGAAGATCAGAAACAAAAAAAAAAAGATATTTTTTAAATACGTAAATAAAATCTAAAACTATTAAAAAATCCTCTTGCAGAAAAAGATGAATTGAATAATTTAATTACAAAATGAAAAAAAGAATTAAAATAAAAACTTCTTTTACAGCGTAAGATGAAATAAGAATTTTCATGAAAATTTGGAGAAGGTTCGAAAAGAGGTAAAATTCATACCACTCGTAAAATTAAACCATCATTTATTTCAACCAATAAGTTAGCCACTCACAAGAATATAACCGATCTAATAACTATGTAAACTTGATCAGTTAAACATATGGAATTGTTTTTGATGACTAAAATTTTTGACGTACTGGAATATATGAACTGAAAAAGAAGATTAAATTTTACAAGATATTTAAACGCTAATAAAACTATATAATCAGAAGGTAACATCAAATCATTACTCGGCGTACCCTCAAAACCAAAAGTCACGGGATGACCTGCTGATATCGGCTACTGGGTAATGAACTCTTCCATGGTAATACCGTATCTAATCCAATAAAGCTCGCTGCCGACAATTGGCAGCCGTTCACTTTATCATGTTCACAGGTGACGTGTAAAGGAGCACGTAAAATCAGAGGAAATACAATAATATCTGCTAAAGCCATCTGAATTCAGGTTGTTTTGACAATTAGTTTGGGTCATTACTTGCCTTGAAGTTTTACTGAATAAAAAGTCAGCAAAAATTGATATAAGTAGTACCAAGAAAATAATGATAACCTTTTCAGAAACAATACAAGTGTATTGTGTAATTGCTAATCGTTGACTGTAATATAATAAGTTACTATATCAAATTGTGTGAGGCTGAATATACAGCTCAGTTCTATAAATACTGATATTTTAAAACAGATCAAAATTGGATCTTTTCTCCGCACTCTTTTTTATGCGATTTTACTTTAAAATCTTGCTTTATTTTTTCGTAAAATTAAAATAGCAATGAAGGAAAACTATATCTAACTATCTCTTCACAATTTTTTTGATTTTCTTGATTTTTAACTTTTGTTACAGTTCAAGAATAGAAAATCTCACATTTATAACAAATAAAAATATTTAAAAAAAAATTGTATTCGAAGATAATTCATTTATTATGTTTTCAGTCAAACACAAATAATCGATTTAGATATATCAAATATGGCACATATTGAATAAAATTATATATTTTGTTATACAAATAATAATAATAATAAAAGAAAAAATAACAAAAAGTGTATTTCCTGAAGACCAAAATTATATTGTTCAGTTTTTAACAATGTTATGACTGATAAGAGAAATCTCACTAAAACAGATTGAATGTGAGTATAAAAGAGTTGAACATAAAACTGACATTAAACTGAAATCAACTGAATTATAAATAGCTTTCTTACATTTTATAACTATTACGAAAAAATAAAAAACGATACAATGAATGAAAATGGTTAAAATAAAATAAATTTCAAGCATAAAATTAAAAGTTATTGATTGCTGAATAATAAATAGAGATTTAACAGAAATATATCAATAAAGGACTACTTAGTGTTGAATTCATCACATTTTTCTTCTTTTATAAATCCGATATTCCTTTTTTTCAATAAGCTAGACATAAAATTTAACTACAGTAAATCTCACTTCGCTGCATCTTTTTCAATTAGCCTGAAGCTTTATAACTCGCTTTTTAAAGAAGTTTTGAAAAACAAATTTTAATGAAATATAATATTCAATATTTTTCATTAAATAATTCATTACATAAAGAAGTAATTATAGAAAAAAATCAACCTTTTTTTATTTATGATGAATTATGGAACAAAGGAAAGTTCATAGACCATGTTTACCTACTAATGAAGAATTCTATCCCAGGTTTCGCTATTAACAGGAAACATTTGCAAAGAAACTCACATTCTTGTGATTATTTAATCAGGACCTATCTCGTCATGTATGATTTCTTTATGGACTGGATCAATATTATCAATAATTACTACAGACTGATGCTTTTACATTTCTCTCTCTTTTTTCTGTTTACCCTACAGAACCACCATACGTTATTATTTTAGAGAATGACTGAGGATGATATGCACGAATGTAAATGAAGTATAATTTTGTACAGTCTCAGGTTGACCATTTCTGAAATGTCTGATTAATTGAAACCCAATACCAAAGAACACCATATCCACGAATTAGTATTAAAAATCCATATAAAAGTAAATTGTCTTTACTAGGATTTGAACCTTAGTCGATTTCGAAATCATTTGATCTGCGATAACGAGTTAACCACTAGACCAACGGTCTAGTCCATATGTGGTGATTTGAAAGTTATAGCTATTTTTCTTAGGCCTGCAATTAGGCTATACTACGTACATGTTTTTCTTTGCGAATGGGACAACCGAACTAGGGATAAACATTATGTAATCAAAGAGTGGAAGAAACGAGACAACTTAACTCCAAGTGGGAAAAATATTATTCATTAGCTCTTAGTTGAACCCAAAAACATATTTTTACCCCCTCTCCATATTAAGCTAGGACTAATAAAAAATTTTGTAAAATTAATGAATAAGGAGGATATTCCCGAATTTTTTTTAGATCAGGCAGAAATTTTCGAAGTAAGTGAAGGAAAAATAAAGAAGGAATATTTGTTGGTCCTCAAATAAGAAAGTTGGTCAATGATGATGTATTTAACTCGATTTTAAATAATGTTGAAAGTGCAGCTTGGGCTTCATTTAAAGACGTTTGCAAAAATAATCTCGGAAAACAAAAATCCGACAATTACCACGATATTGTTAATGAACTTCTTACTTCATACAGAGCTATGGGATGTAATATGTCTTTAAAAATCCTCCACTTACATCTGGATTTTTTCCCGGACAACCTCGGAGACGTAAGTAACGAACACGGTGAACGTTTCCATCAAGAAATTTCGGTGATGGAAAGTCGTTATAAAGGGAAATGGAATATTAACATGCTAGCCAATTACTGTTAGAGATTAATTCGGGATGTGCTTGAGGCTCTTTATAAAAGATAAAAATCAGTGGAATCGTTCTACCACAAGTATGACCATGTAAAACTATAAATTTTATTTCCCCTTTATTTTTTTTATTAAGAGTTGTTCATTTAAAACTAAGGGTGATGGAAAAATTGTAATTACAGATATGTAATGTACGCAAAAAAGCAATTCAAGAAATCGTATCACACTTAAAAGACACACTTAGAAACATTAATTTTTTGTTGTCTATCAGTGTAATCAAAAGAATAATGTTAGTGTTTTTTTTGGAAAACATCTGCTTTAAATCAGTCAAATATAACAATTAACGTTATAGTATAAAAATTAAGTCTTAGTATTTTTGGCCTAATTATTAATTTTTTTTAAAAGCCATAAAAATTGAAGTTTAATGCTAAATAGTTTTATAACCTCACTATTAAAAGTAAAATGCGTTGATAAATTTAAAAATTATTATTATCACTAATATGGTACTATTTTTGCATTATAATCTTACACAAATTTCATTTAATGTGAAATTTGAGGAAATGCACATCACGTAAGAAGGGATATTACTATTATAGTAAGTTAAAACCTATTAACCACTTATTTTGAGTAAGAATAAAGTAATTATACTTTTCCATGTAGAAATTCTGGATATAATAATTCTTCAAAAATTCTTTAGCAAAATCGATATATTTTAAACCAGATTTTTATTTTAAAAAAACTCTAACAAATTATTTCATCATTTAGAAGTAGTTAAGTACATAATTATTCATTTACATCAACAGTTTACTTTCAAGCACTATTCTAAAACATAGCAAAAGATAGAATTTTCTAACATAATATCTTTACACGGTTATACTTGTCAAGTAAAAAAGTTCTTAATAAACTTTTTATTTTGACGCTATACAACTTAAAAAAGTTGTAAACTTTACAACATATAGGTCTTACATTGCAGTCTATAATAATGTGAGAAAGAACAGAAAAGGCGACTTCAATAAAACTAAAAATTTTTGACCATTTATTAAAATGTAAAATTATAACAATTACTATATAATTATTATAGTTTTGAATTATTACAAAAGTAAATAAATGCTATAAGTTTTACTCACCAAAACAGGTACGTGATTGATGATGTAACAAAGAGTTAATACGGATAAAAGAGTAGAGAGTGGAAGTTGTTGCTGAGAGCGTCGACTTAAACAAGGTGCGCGACTGTTGGTTGAGGAGGCGGAATTTGTTGTAGAAACGTAACACGGCTCTGGTAATCCGTAATCTGGTTCATCTCGACTCAAAAACGAGCTGCTATAGTGCAGTCTTGACGTATCAGGAGCACTGTTTAAATATGTTATGGGTGGAGAATTTCCAGACGACACGGGAGATATCCGTAAAAGTTCTTCTACTAGACAATTTCTGGTTCTGGCACTACAATCGCTTACACTATGCGATATACCTCGACCGCTTCTTGATCTCATCGTTGAAATCATAGAAATATCCGATAATGCTGAAGATAAATCGGATGAGGAGTTGAGCAACTGACGGCGTTGATTGCCGGTGCTGTGTGTGGTATCATCTATTTCTACACCGCGACAACAACTAGATACTAGGGCTAATATTGAAGTTAATAACAATATACCGTGTAATCCCAACCAGAACACGACATAACGTCTGTCGCTTTCTGATTCACAAGCTTGAGAGCGAGCAAGTACAGCAGCGACACCGACACAAGAACTAAGTACTGTCAAACAAGCTATGTGATAAAGCAACAGAGGGCGGTATCTTAAAAATCTACCGAGTGCAAGAGATGTTAAAGTACCGGCCTGCATTGTACGTACTGCGTGCAGTAACCAAGCTAAACCGGAACACCAGATTTCACCTTCCGGTCTTAAAAGTGCAAGTACGGTATGCGTACATGCTGCCACTTGATGTAGGGCCGATTCACCGAGAAGTGCTACCAAAAGGGGATCTGAAGGTCTCCAACGACTGCGATCGCAGTGTAGAACTAGAATCGCCCAACATAGTACGACTGCTACCACCGGCGCGCCTACCCCTGTCGCTATCCAGCCGCCGGCTTCAGCCAACATCTTCGCACATCCTATAAACAAAAAAACAAAAACGTGAAATAATTACCTTATATTCAAGTACAAATTATAGTGTATTTTAAATTATTATTAACATGTAGGTGAAGACTAATGGGCAACATATTTGGATTTCACACTGAATGTCAATTCGTAAAAGATTATAGTATCTGTAAATTATGAATGTCTAAAAAAACCGGGGTTTAATAATATTTCGGTAATTATGATCTGACTTACTGTTTAGCCACCGAACAAGAAATGAGATTCGGAAAAAATCTGCAGCTAGTTGAACAATTTCTAAGATTCTAACATCATCAGTATAGTCAGCCTTTGCAGAGTGTTGCCTATTCCCACATAAACTAAATATGGTAAAAATGATTAAGAATAAGGAAAATCAATAAATGGTGAAAAAACCTCTCATGGAGATACTGCAGTCAAGACAAAACAAATCCATTCCAAGTCTAACTCAAAGCCACTTTTCATGTTTAGGGTGCCGATCCATGGTAGACTTCCAACTAGTTCAATTATAAATTAAAACCCTCTAAGTTAAATTTTACTAGTACTTCTTGATCCAAATACCATTGTTTTTGAGTTCTATATAGTAAAAAATTCTGATCTGTGCTCTTTAAATGAAACGTACTTATTGTATTCACAATGGCACTTACAATAGCACAGAATTTACCATACAAAAGTAATACCTGCTTTATACTTTCCGCCTATAAACAGATGGCACTTGCATAGCTCATTTATTTTAATTAATAGCTAACTGTTAGCAATAACAGTTTATCATTTTATTTTTAGCTGTTTATATTTTATCATTGATAATGAGTGCTACGATTCGTGATCAAGCCAAATGTGAAAAAGAAAAAGTAATCCGATTTCTGATGACATAAAGAAAAATTTTCCGGCTAAATTTCAAATGAAAATTTGTGAAGTGTAAGAGGAGAGTATTATGGATGAACTGAAGTAAGACGGTGGCACTGTTCATTTCGAGAAGGGCGAACGAAAGTTCATGATAAATAGCATAGCGGCCGGCCGTCGGTAGTGATGAATGATTTGACTGAAAAAATTCCAGAAAATCGACGCTTCACCAGGTCACAATTGTCTTTGATATTTTCTGATGTTTCACGATCTTCGATCTGCGAAGTTTTAGCTGAAAAACTGGAACATAAAAAAATTGTTTGCCAGATGGGTGCCAAAGAAAAGCGACACACACAAGTTAAAACGTCTTGCTGCAGCTCATAAAATTTTGTGGCGTAATGAAAATGAAGGTACCTAGCCCGCACATGATAAATCAAAGAGTGAGGCGATTGGAAGATTTTGTTGGAAAATCGTCAACAACACAGCACTGACTTAACGCCAGGATTTTCTTATTTTCTTTACCTTAAACTGTGGCTTTCATTACAAAGATTTGACGATGATAACGAATTGAAAAATAGCGTTACTGCGTGGTTTAATCAGTGGTGGTTGAATTTCCCTGAAAAAAAAGATTGTTCATATTTTTCTGTTTATTTTTTATTTTTTTGTTCAAGGATCTTACTTTAAAAACACGCCGTGTACTTGCTCACTGTGGATACCAACAAAACATTTTTCACAGTATTTATTGGTTTTAATAAACAAATTTATTTTAGAATAAAAGAAATACATTCTTTGAAAATATTCTTTTATATTTATTAGAAATTTTTATACGTTCTTCACCGTGAACGTTTATTCGCCCTTCACGAAATGAACAGCACTCTACCATCTTATTTCAGTTCGCCCATATTATTAACTCTTAAATTTCACAAATTTCTATGTGAAATTCAGGTACAGAATTGCTTTTTGCTATAAGAAATTTGATTACTTCTTTTAAAATAAGTATTATAAAAAATTTTCTTTTCCTATATTATATATATATATGTTTTATCTGCATTTTGAACATATCACAATTCTCTAGGTATTGTGTAGAGACCGTTCCGGTTAATGATTCCACATAACTTTACAACAAACATGGATAACAAACTTACTACGGCGACTGATGATAACATACCAATTTACATACTGAAAACTTGTGAAAATAACAATACATAAAAATCATCTAAACATAATTTTATTTAGCATAGAAAAAGAATTTTGTCTATAATAGTAAAGTCAAAATCATTGAAGATAATCATTAAAATGAAATGAAATTTTAAACATATTTGGAAGAAATTTAATAGTATTCTTTATTTTTAATGGGATTTAAAAAAAATTATAGTCAGATGTTTTTTACGGTATGATTATTTGAGCATACCATAGAAAATAAAATAAATATGAGAACAGTTACCTTATTTGAAACTATATGTAAAAATCACTGAAATGGAAGTGAATAAATTCGTAATTATATTAAGGATATTTGTTGTAATACGTAAAAAAAATGTATAAGGTAAAAAATATTATATCACGATATAACATTAGAAAGCAGAAACGAGAAAGTGTTAGTGAAAATTGAAAAGAATTTGTAGTCAGATATAGAACATAAAATGTCATATTTTGATAAGATTCGTTTCATTGTACATTTTATTAATATTTTCAGAAAAAAAAAACATTTTCTGCACGTAACATTGGGTTTAATAAAATGAAGACATTTAATGTTAGATTTCTTTTTCGTTGTAACCTACTATTTAGAAGTTATGAAAATCACAATTATTTGGGTAACATTAAATTTTAAAACATTAAAATATTTTGGTGGAAATATAAAATTATAAGTGATACAGTCCAACAATAATTAAAAAACTTTTCACAAGTACAAGTGAATTTATATAAATTAAATAGCAGATTAGTTCAAATTAATATAATCTTTTTTCACTTACAATGAAAAAATTAAGTAAATATTTTCTTTAAATTGTATTATGTAATTGTAGTAAATACTTTAAAGCAGTTAAAACTTGACAATAATTTCTGCAAGAAATTAAAAAGTTTATTTACATTATAGAAAAAATTTTTTGAACACAATTTATTTTTACAATCAGTCGCCAAAATGATTGTGACTATAAGTAAATTTTTGGCTAAGAATAACGTGTCAGGAGACCATCCAAAGACAGCCCAACTCAAATACAATATGAATCACCTTTCACGATGCCAACGAAGCAATTAATAACAAAAAAAAAAACATAACAAATTCAGATAATAATAAAGAAACAATATTTATTATTAGAGAAATAACAAAAAAACAAAACATTCAAGTCATCCAAATAAAGTCGCAAATACTAAAGTCACATACAGGCAGATAAAAACAATACAGCCACAAAAAAAAAATATATGCCGAATTCTCAGTAGAGAATCAGACAACCGACTCAAGTCAACCACCATCTTCAACAAATATCAAATTCCAGTAACATAACAACCACTGAATCATCCCACGGGTCAGCACTCAAACGGTCATCCATGCCCTCAAATATCAACCAACTCCAGTATATTTAGCCTTCTCAGTCATCTTGTTTTCTTATCATTATTAAATAGATTAAGAGCCAGAGGATTAACATGCTTGTCTAGCTTAGATATGTAATCCCTATTGATCCTCCGCATCTCCTCACCAACACGTGACACCTCAAGATAATAGTGTACTTCATTTTTCCCAGCGAACCATGGAAGCCCACCGATCTAGTGGATAGCGCGACATCGCAAATCAGCTGATTTCGAAGTCGAGGATTCTAAGGTTCAAATCCTTAGATTCAAAACTTTAGAAAAGAGAAATAATGAAATCTAGAAAAGATATCTTAGGATGCAGGAAGAAATGAATATACTTAAGTTAAAAATTAGGATAAAACAGAATCAGAATACAATTAAAAAACAAGATTGATGTCCCAAAAGAGATAGATAAATTTTTAGTCGTGAAATTTAAAGTCAATAATTAAATTGTAGCGTAACATAAAATAAAAAAAGGTAAAATTCCAGCAGTAATCATTAAAACTACGCGGTTAGTGAATGTGTTAATTGAACTATCTCGTATTATATTAACTTGTTTTGTTTATTACTTACTGTACTATTATAATCATCATAATGAGAATGTATACTCCATGTCTTCACTAATTAGAACAAACCTATTCAAAAGCTGTTTATTAACTTCATTTATTTCAAATCAACAGACATTTTAATAAATGTAAAAAGAATTTAAAATTTTCTAGTTAATTATTTATAAGTTGACAAACGAAATGATTACTTCTTTGTTTGGAATAAAAGTAGTTTGTTTAATTAAAACTTATTACATACAAGAATTGAAAGTGGAATTCCTTAAACGTCATGGAGGTTTAATTATTTTTTATTTATTTTTTTTAATTGTTATGTTCGCTGTAATATTAAGCAAAAGGTATAATAGAATAAAAGCAATTGAAATAAAATGAAAATAACACAATTTAACTTCATACCTGATATTTTAATTTTTAAAACCTCAAGAAAAACTTTAAGAAAATTAATTTTTGGCAACTCTATTAACAAAATTATCATGGGAAAATAAAGAAAAAAATTTTTTTATTACTTTTAACTACCGATAAATAAATATTCTATTTCTCTCAACTATTATATTTTTTAATAACTATTCGTTTGTAATTTTCTCTATCAATTGAAGCGTTTCTCAATTGAAGATACTCTTTTGTAGTAATAATTATTTTAGCTGGAAATGATGGTTAAAATAATAGTACGCTTTAAGCTGTTATGTGCATGACATATTACTTTTCAGTAGAATTTAGTTAACCATATCGAACGTCAAACCCGCCAGTTACGAGATAATTCGTTTTTCAGTGTAAAACAGACTCGCTCAGCAGAAACTCATCAATATGAGTAATATTTGTAGAACACTTAATGAACGAAATAAATATGCAATAATGGTGTAGGTTATTCAAATAAGGGGAAAGAAAAGTGCTTACAGATTGAAACTCTGATTATTAACAATGCACTTCAAATGTATTCAATCCACTTAAACCTCAAACAAAAATGGAATAGGTAGTGTTAACCAAAAACTTATCATTTCTATAAAAAGGCGTACGTTTACGCTTATTTTTGAATCGACCAATTCTGGACCGCATGAAAAAACTTTATTTTTCCTTTGAGATTTTAATCTAATGAAATCTCTCAGTCATCATTCTTCTTAATATTTCTTTTGCTTCTCTGTGATTCTCCTATTGTTTATTCCTCTTCCGTCTTAAGTCACTCTATACCTCTTAAACACATGTACTTTTTTCTTGAAAATTTTATTTTCTAAAATTTCTGCTTCTCTTTAAAATACTTTCCTTTCTCTAGATGCCGATTGTTTTTACGCGTGAAATTATAAAAGAAGTTGAAAATCTTTCATGTCAATCTTTCTGCATTCATTCTTTTTAAATGACCCTAAAATATTATTCTTCATTTTTAATTTCGTCGATTATGTTTTAAAATTTTCTATAACGTTCTACGTATGACATTAAAACATTCATATTATCTTTAATATAAATTTCTATTTATCTTTTTCTTAGAACTTTTCTTTACTTTTTCAAAATATTCTCTAATTTAACTTGATTATTTAATTTTAAAGTATCTGCCGCGTAAAGACTTTCAGGTTTTACATTTGTGTTGAAATATCTGAATTTCATATTGTAAGAAATCGATTTTTTTATTGTAAACATTTACACTTTATTAACTGAATTTTCTTTTATAGCTGTTTAAATTCAGAATGAAATGAGCGAGGTCGGCCATTCAGAGACCTATTTATTTATTTTAATAATAACTGACAGAGTGAAATGAGATGTAAAATTGTAATGAGGTGTAAAATTAAAAAAAAAAAAACACAAAAAAATTCCCTTTTAAGATTATTGTTTAAATAAATAAGTAAAGATTCAATTGATTTAAACTCAAGAAATAATGTTTCAAATAATGAGGGTTTTTAATTCATTTTTTTATTCTTACAAATATGATATTTATTTAAAAATATTACACATTCTTACGAATATGAAAAAACAACAACAATTTTAAAAATGATTTTTGGAAATTGTATGTAGCTCAACTTGTTATTTTGTCTGATTGTAAGAGAATGACAACCAAACACGTTTTCAAATTTTTATAAAATCTTCAGGTAAGACAAAATAAGGTACACGGGTAGCAGCCATTTTTAATAAAATTTCTCTTTTCGAAATAGGAAAAATAGAATATATTAAATAAAAAGAAAATAATATTTTGAAATCGTTTTTATAGATAATTTATTTTTTTAATTTATTAAATTTTCAATTTAAAACTACCTACTTAAAACTTAAAATTATCAGGATGATTAAAGGAACTTTCTTAATAAAATAAAGGATTCATCAAAATAAAATTGATTTGATAAAAGAATTAGGCCTAAACATATATAAAAACTAAAAGAATACATTCTTCTCAAATTAAAAATCTTCTCCTTTTGGTTGAAGCCGCGTAAAATAAGAAATGCCAATTTTCAAAATAGTTGACTGAATTGCATTAACAATATTTTAATTGGATCCAATAACAACCATGATACTTTTAATGTGAGATTATACTACCCATTAATTTAACAGTAAGAAGATAGTGGCTTAATTGTTAATATTAATGAATTCCATTCTTTGTAACGTTACATCGATTAATTTAGAAAAAAGATCGTTTTATTGCTTCCTGGTTCATCCACCAGGACAACGTAGTTAATGTAATATCACTACTATTTTTTCTTATACTTCATTTTCTTCTTCATCTTGTTTTCCATCATCATGATCATCATCATCCTCACTTCTATTATTTTCTTTCTTTAGTTCCATTTATAAAGTTTGACTGCAGCGATTAACTCTGCACGATTCTTATGATTTTACATCTTCAGGCTATAACTTAACATTCCACGCTCACGTAATGTCATTCTATGATAGGATGCAATTTTATGTGTAGTTATCATCAAACCCAGACTATTTTATAATCTAAAGACAAGGTTTATTTTATATATATATGCAGGCCTATATATATATAGGCCTGCATTATTCTAACCATCAGTGATCGGACATTGACTTTGGTTTTATAGTCCCATACTATTACTACGCTCATTTAAAGTTCTTTTATTACAAGAAAAATACATTATTCAACAAGAAAAAAATTCCAAAGTTGATGTGAGTATTCATCAACGATAAATGTATTTAAATTTTATAAAAATGACTCCTTTCTTTCAAAAATTATTGTATATATTTTTTAATAATAAAATGGGAAAGAAAGGGATGCAAATAATTGTTTTAAATAATTCGAAACGCATTAATTTTCCTGAAAATTTTCATATATAGATTCTTAAAAGGATAAAAATCCTTTAATAACCTTTACATTTTTTTCTGCTATATAAAATAAAACTAAATATTATATTTTTTTTAAAAATTATCATCGAATTAAAACATAATCTATTAAAACAAAGAAAGTTTCTTTAAATTTCTTATAAAAATTACTACATAAATAAATTACTAAAGGATTTCAATTGGTTTTAATTTAAAGTAATATCCTTTGTCATTACATAAAACCAAATGCTGTCTCTATAAATCATGAGATCTTTCCGATGGTGAGAGGGCTTGAGTGCTCATTGACACATAGTGCTGGACCGAAGGTGCAACCATATCGGTGAGGTATCT
This sequence comes from Zanna intricata, assembly GCA_010016005.3. NCBI lineage: Eukaryota > Metazoa > Arthropoda > Insecta > Hemiptera > Fulgoridae > Zanna > Zanna intricata. The sequence goes on along the minus strand of JAAAKQ030157928.1, from coordinate 15,647 downwards.
GTTGAGAGCCAGATCAAGAAATGATTCCTGAAAAAGGACAGCAGCTCTTTCAGTAGTTTTTAATGGCGTAGGTCAGGAGGATTTAATCGGTCATATCAACACCACTCTGACTACTGCGCAGCTGAAAGCAGTGCAAACTTACAGCTGTTTTTTTTCCAACAAAATTTATCTCTCTACATTTTCATGTAACAAAGATGGAGGTGCCTTCCTTGGTAAAGTATTCCTGAGGTAAACTAGTCTCCTGTTCGGATCTCCGAGTGGAGATTACTAAGGAAGGAGTCACCAGTAAACTAAAAAATAACATTCTGTGAGTCGGAACATGGAATGTTAGAAGTCTAAAAATGAAGGGCAAAGATAGGTTAAAGAGGGATATGGATAGGTTAGGTGTAGATGTAATAGGAATTAGCAAGGTTCGGGGGGGGGGAAGAGGAAAACGACTTGTTGTCAGGTAATTTTAGAATAAACGGCAGGCAGGAGTAGATTTCGTAACGAACAAGAATATAGAAAAGGAGAATATAGGAGAGTAAAGTATTTCAAAATACTTAGTGACAGAATTATTCTAGTAAGGATAAAATAAAAATCTAAGCTGACGATTGTTTACGTCCATATGCCTACAAGTACCCATGATGATGATGAATGATGTAGATGATGATGATGTAGAATGTGCATACGAAGAAATTTATGAAGCAATTAAACACATGAAATGGTATGAAAATGTAATAATAGTTCAGGATTGGAATGCAAGCATCGGAAAAGGCAAGGAAGAAAATGTGGGTGAATGAGGGCTGGGCAAAAGGAATGAAAGAGGGACCCGACTATTGAGTTTTGCATGAAGTATAATTTAGTAATTGACAAGAATTTTGAAGAGGACATTACAAGAGGTCTGAGTCAAAAAGGTAAGGTAGAAAATATAAAAGAAGAATGGGGGAAAATTATAAAGGGAATTCTTAAATCAGCAGAAGCGAACTTAGTTGGAACAAAGAGAACTGGTAGAAAACCTTGAATATCGGAGAATATATTGCAGCTAATGGATGAATGTAGAAAGTATAAGAATGTTAGTGATGGAGATGGTAAAAGCAAATATCGAAATTAAGAAATACTACAAACAGGTAGTGCAAGTTAGCGAAAGAGAGTGGCTAAAGAAAAATGTTCAGAAGTGAAACGAGAAATAATTATTGGTATAATAAAGAATGTTAAGGAGAATATAGGCGTACAGGAAAGTAAAGGAGAATTTTTGGTACATAAATTAAACTCCAATAATGTGTTAAATAAAGATGGTTCACTGATTTATAATACGAAATAAAATGTCGATAGGTGGTTAGAATATGTTGAAGTGTTATACGGAGAAAAGGCATTAGAAACTGATATTATAGTGGAAGAAGAGGAAGTA